>WNGS01148132.1:0-11657 GCA_020271785.1 Procambarus virginalis | reverse complement strand
GAAACCTTTATCACGCAACAATAGTTAAGCAGTTAAAATTAAAACCTGCCAAAAGTGTGAGACTGAACATTTCTGGGTTCTTGACTAATAGTGGACCTCGTGAATACCAAGTAGTCAAGGTATTAGTGAGACTTGGATCTTCTACTAGTCCAATACAAGCGGTAGTAGTTGATAAACTGCCTTCAGACCTGCAGGTCACAGGACTAGCTCGCACTGCGAGATCTTAAACGAACCGCATGAGGCTAGCAGATTACAAAATAAATTCTGACTGCCTCACAGATGTTGGTATACTTATAGGCGCTGACCATTATTATAATTTATAACTGGATGCACCAGACAACACGGAATGAATTTGTTGTCATCTGCTGGAGGCAAGTTGCTTACTGGACCGGTGCTTTTCCAACAAACAGCGTCAACCAACAAACAAGATAACAATGCAATAGTGGCGTGACTAGGCTTGGAACAGTCACCCCTACATTTCAGAGAAATATCTGAAGATTATGAGTCTGATCCACCTGTACATCGTTTGTGGGATCTAGACACTTTAGGTATTGTCCCTGAACAACCAAGTCCTGATGATATGTGGACTTACCAGCAATATCTGGATACAGTTGTCTATAAAGACAAACAATACTGGGTGAGATTGCCATGGAAGTTGAATCATCCACAACTTCCAGTTAATTATTTCATGGCAGCCTCTCAATTACAGTCACAATTAATACGGCTGAAAAACAGCCAGATAAATTAAATATGTACCATCAATTAATTCAGCAACAACTCAACAGTAAATTTATTGAAGTTGTTGATAATGATGACCGGAAAAACAGGTCACTATTTACCCCATCACGCTGTGTTGAAAGATTCATTGACAACACCAATACGTATTGTTTTCAACTGTAGTGCCAAAGTGAAGGCAAGCAGCGTGTCTTTGAATGAATGTCTCCAAACGGGACCTAGCCTAACACAAAGGCTACATGATGTACTGTTACGATTCCGTACTGGTATTTTTGCTTATACTGCTGATATCAGTAAAGCTTTCCTTAGAGTAGGCTTGCAAGAGGAGGATCGTAATTACACCAAATTTCTCTGGATTAAAGATCCCCAGGATCCTGACAGTGAGGTCATAACCTATCGGTTTGCCTCGGTGCTTTTCGGAGCGACTTCCTCACCGTTTCTACTTCAAGCCACATTAGATACACATTTGAAGAAGTCAAATAGCCCTTATAAGGCAGAGATCAGTGACAACTTGTATGTCGATAATTTCCAGGGAACAACTAATGATAAATCCAAATTGGTAGAAATTTACCATGAGGCTAACCGTGAGTTATTAGGAGCCAATATGCCACTACAATCATGGGCCTCAACAATAAATCATTAAACCAGATAATCGAGAAAGAATTTCCAGGTTATCAGGTGCCTAATCAATTAAAAGTTCTGGGCGTGGAATGGAACACAGGTACTGACGAGATGAATGTCAAGTCAGTACAAACCAATAATTCATCCCTTACCATGAGAAATTACTCTCATATGTCAGTCAACCATTTGACCCTTTAGGCTTACTTAGTCCTATATTAATAAGGGGCAAACTCCTAATGCAGGAATGCTGGCAGAAACATATGGGATGGGATGATCCGTTGCCAATTGAGTTGCAAGAGAAATGGCAAATACTCGCAGCGGATTTCAATCAATTAGGTGTTTTGAAATTTCCTCGTAATGCTTCAGGACAAAACTTACCTACAAATTTGCACATTTTTTGCGATGCCTCTGGCAAAGCATATGGCGCTGCAGCCTACTTAGTCAATAGTGCACAATCAATTTTACTCACATCTAAAGCGAGAGTTGCTCCAATCAAGAAGAGATCTTTACCTCAAATGGAGTTAACTGCATTGCTAGTGGGAGTAAGATTGGCTCATTGCCTGACCAAGACACTCAATAATATTCACTTTGGTGAGATCGTAGTGTGGTCAGACAATGAGGCAGTCTTACAATGGGTAAGAAATAACAATAATAAAACTCCCTACGTTAGTAATCGCGTTAGGGAAATTCATGAATTATCTGCTGGATATAAATTCAGACATGTCCCCACTAAGGACAATCCTGCAGATTACTTATCAAGAGGTTTAACATTTAAACAGCTAAGTAAGTCTTCGATGTGGTTTAATGGACCTTCATGGCTTGTTAGTGGTCAGTGGCCCAAACAGAAACCACAAGTCATAGTGACCAGTATCACTACTCCCATGAAAGACCCAGAACCTCATCGAGTCTCGGCTATTAATCCTCACAATTATTCTAACTTGAGTAAGTTATTAAGAGTGACAGCACATGTGTTTGACTTTCTTGCTAAGATAGGAATCAAGCATAAGTTTCCCAATCCTATCATCTACTGGATCAAACGTGCACAACAAGAGACATATGGAAGTGAATATGAAATCTTCCAGATAAATTAACCAAGTCTCTAGGTATCTGGTATGATACCAACACTCATAATATATTAAGGTGTGGAGGACGTTTGCTTCATGCAAAAATTGATTTGGACACAAAGAATCCAATCCTTCTACCACGTCACCACATTATTACCAAACTTCTAGTTTTACATCACCATCAATATGGTACTTTGCATGGTGGAGTGTTAGACACTCTCACCGACCTCAGACAGAAATATTGGCTTCCTCAAGGTCGTCAAACTGTCAAATCAATTATTAAGTTCTGTATAATCTGTAACGCTACGATGCTCGAGTGTGTCCTTACCCAGGACCTCCACCACTCCCTAAAGAGAGGGTAGTTCATCTTCGTCCGTTTGAGACCACTGGTGTCGATTACACAGGAGCCTTGCTTCTCACTGGCAATCCGGATAAGATACCAGTGAAAGCTTATATTTGCCTCTTCACATGTGCTACCACACGAGGCGTACATTTAGAAGTGACTTCTGACATGAGTGCTGAAGCCTTCATCCAAGCTTTTCGTAGATTTGCAGCTCGCAGATCCTGTCCCAAACTCATGATATCTGATAATGGCTCAAATTTTGTGGCAGGAGAAGCCTGCTTACGAGAGATATGGAATCATCCAGAAGTGCAGTCTGTCATGCAGAGACGACAATGCCACTGGAAATTTATTGCTCCCAGAGCCCCCTGGCAAGGTGGTTCTACGAACGAATGATAGGGACTGTCAAGAAGTGTTTAAGGAAGACCTTGCATCGACAGAAAATTAGTTACTCAGAACTCCAAACACTCGTCGTGGAAATTGAGGCGCGAGTCAACAATCGCCCATTAACTTATCTATCAGATGATTTCTCACAGAGAGAGCCTCTGAGTCCCTCGCATTTAATACATGGAGGCCTGCTGAGCCCTCTGATACCTTTGGCAGAAGAGGACCCCGTCGATCCTTCCTATGTAACCAGGAGTGACTTAGTACAAAGTTACCAACATCTCTCAAGAGTAATTGAAAGGTGGAATGAGGTGTGGACTCGAGAGTACCTCACCGCTCTACGAGAGTACCACTATGGAGCTTCGAGCCCCTATAATAAAGTACAACTTAAACCAGGAGACCTAGTATTAGTTGACAGTGATGGACCAAGGTCAGA
Organism: Procambarus virginalis; assembly: GCA_020271785.1. Lineage (NCBI taxonomy): Eukaryota > Metazoa > Arthropoda > Malacostraca > Decapoda > Cambaridae > Procambarus > Procambarus virginalis. The sequence goes on along the minus strand of WNGS01148132.1, from coordinate 8,077 downwards.
ATGGCCTATAGGCAAAATTGTTGCAATCCACCCAGATCACCAAGGCATCCTGAGAGTAGTACGAGTTTTGTGCAAAGGCACTACTACTCTAAAGACATTAGAGAAGTTGGTACCTCTCGAATTAGCAGAACGAGAGTGTTATCAGAACCAGCTTCAACAGTTTCCGAGGACAACAATTCTGATCCACCGAGCACCCGCCCCACTAGAGCAGCTGCTCAACAATGTAAAAGAAACTACAAGCCTATTATAGCTCTGACTAAGAGCAAATAATTTTTCATCCAATTTGAGTGATCATGATGATACTGTGTTGTGATGTCTAGTAACCAATCAGCTACAAGTCACAATGACCCAGACATTCACCTCACAGTAGAGTCTCAGTTACTTGAATTGTATGATTCAATCATTAACTTGTAAACTATTAATTATGACATTAAATTTCATGTCTTAAATTCTTGTATGTCCTTGACATTTACGGGACATCCGTTGTGTGTGTACTAACATACTAACCTAATACTAACTTCGGGATAGGTACGTCAGTACTCAACATGGCACTGCGACCCGAGTTTTCTCCCCCCGGAGTTATGTTGGAAATTTCCAACACTTATCATCTATTATTATATTATAATAAATTACCATTACCTTACTAATTGCAGTAGTTCTTAACACCACTAACAGTAGTGTTAATATAATTAATCTGAGCATATTGCTGATAATGACTCCTGATAATGTAAATCGAGAGTTATTAATTGAAATTATTTAGTAACAGTTTTTATTCTGTTACGATCGAATGCTCTGGAGAAGTATAAATAACATCTCCATTTCTCGCTAGAGATCATTTATCGAGAATATTATAATTATTAATCCCTATAATTGCAACCCAGTTCATATTATCGCATTTCATCCATAATTGCGCGGAAAGAATAATTCGTGTTTAATAATTTCCGTGGTGAATGCGAGAGCGGGGAGGGAGGAAGGCGGCGACGCCATTACTCAACAAGGCTTGGTCACGAGGCAGCGTGGGTGAGCACATGGCAGTTGCTGGGAATTCTTATCGACAAGAATTACGTTGATACCCAGTTAATAAGTGAATTTACTTGCATGTGTTCTCTAGTGCCTCGTCAGTTAATAACGCGTCTACAATTAGTACCAGGACTCGTAATTGTGCACAGCAGTGAACATTGAGTCGGCAGACGCGAATTTCGGCAGACCTCAGTACTCTGTTACGCTCACATAGTATTTCCCTTTTTTTGATGCATCAAAGTAGGTAGTACATTGTGAGTAGTTTGTCGTCAGGAAGAATGAACATCAAAAATAACATGTTAGTAATGTTTATCACTCATCTCAGTTTCATGAATATCTGAACATAATTTGTAGCCTAGTCAATTGCTACTTTACATTTCTTGTATTACAGCGTGTATTTGAGGTGCCAGCAAGATTCTCATCAATCGTGTTATTTACCTCGAGTTCTTTCTCTATGGGGATTCCGTGACCACGAGGACGAATGATGAACTGGCGTTAGAAATCGTCTTACAGCTAAGACACATTTTTCTTACAAATTTATTCAATTTGATTATTGCTTCTATAATTCATATAGCAATTTCCATAGAATGATTATTGCCAGATTTGGTAATTAATGTTTATGCTTTAACTGTGCTCAGTATTTTGCTCAGTGATTAATGATGATTAATGATCATAATGATTATAATGATTACCATATATTTGAATATATTGTAGTTAGATTTACCATGTTATTATACCACAATGAACTAGTGACGAACCACACTGGTTCCTAGATATATATGAACTTCTAGAAATAACCCCCAATGTTGATATTTGAGGCTTTAGCTTTAATTAATAATTACAGTCTTCATTTATTTCAAGTGATTATTCATTAAATGAGTATCCATAGACACTGGTTCTCTAGTGTCATTCAAATGATCACTTTTATTGTTTTCCCTCTTTTCTCAAAAGTGGGTGGTCCTTCGATTTATTTCAATACCATAATTAAATAATTTAATTTCTGAGTTCAAGCCCCAGATACCCAACAATTATTCTTGCAAGGGGCAAGGAATTTGTTAAGAATGTAGGATTGACATTACCACTACCTATAAAACCTATAGACGATGATTTAATAATGTCCTAATGGAGGGTATGGATAAGTTCAAAAATCTGAAAGGCAAAGCCACATCCCCCGGTGAAGATGGTATCACTTATGACATATTGCGTCTGCTCCCTTTAGTACCAGGGAATCCCCTGCTTGAGCTGTATAATAGCTATGTTACTGGGGAACTTCCTATCTCTTGGACCAACAGTATAATCATTCCAATTCCCAAGCCAAATCAAGAGAATGCTTTCCGCCCAATTTCCCTTACTAGCTGCATTTGCAAAACATTCGAGAGAATGGTCCTAAACCGTCTCCTCCATAGAATAAGAACCATGCTATCCCCCCAGATATATGGCTTCATGCATGGAAGGAGTGTGCATCATTGCATCACCACCTTTCTTACCCTGCACACTGAAAAGTCATATACCACCTTCCTAGATCTTAAGTCTGCCTTTGATATTGCAAATAGACATGTTATCTTGAGTGAGCTTGCAAGAATGAATATTGGTGGTCGGCTTCTTTGTTGGATCAGGGGTTACTTATCCAACAGGAAGTCATCTGTATTTTTCCAGGGGCATAGGAGTGTAACAAGAGACTTTGAACTAGGTACCCCGCAGGGTGGTGTCCTCAGTCCTACCTTATTTAATATCTTAATAAACACGCTGTTAAACTCTATACCGAGCAAACCCAACGTCCACATCATTAGCTATGCTGATGATATAATGATACACACCACTGGGTATGCTAACACGCAGAACACTCTTAACTCTGTATTAGATTCATGTCAGGACCTAGGTTTAATTATCTCAGCAGAGAAAACAAAGATACTAAATCGGCGCCCACCCAGGCAGGGAGGAGCTGTTCGCAAGATGCAACTATCTGATGGCTCCCAGCTTGACTATGTAAACAGATTCAAATACCTTGGCCTTGAGGTGCCACTGTATGGTCCTGTTGTATTCAGACTCTGTCGTCAGTATAAAGAGAGGCTCCGAGCTCTCAAGGCTGTTGCAGGTTATCACTCAGGCTATGGTGCCAATGTCAGAATTGTCAAAATGATGTACCTTGCATACATCAGATCTTTAGTGGATTATGCTGCACCTCTGCTTGTTTTGATGCCTGAAAGAAAGCTTGGAGGGCTTGAAAAATTGCAGAACGAAGCCTTGAGGATAATCCTTGGGTGCCCTCGTACCACAAAGATACTTAATATGAGAAAGGAACTTAATATTCTGAGCGTTGTTGATCGTGTTACTGAAATTAACTGTCAAATTGGTATAAAAATGCTTAGGCTAACTCATCCTAATCCTTGCACAGAAGCCCTCCAGACTTACTTTATTGAAGATCAGCATTGTTCCAAATGGATAACAAAAACTGGAACTCAACTCAGAATGTATGGGGTTCATGATTTGTACCAAGAGAAACAACAACGGCACTTTCCTGCACCGTGGGAGGTTACACCCTTTCCAGTTTTAATCCCTCCCTTTCCACCCAAGAAGCAAATTAGAGATAAGCCCAAGCTTCGTCTTGAGGCAAAGCTCAACGCCTTAAGCCATATTGATGCTCTGTCCACAGAGCATTCTCTCTCTCAAATCATATACACTGATGGTTCCCTACACCGCACCACGGGTGCAGCTGGAAGTGCAGTTGTTCTGACAATGGGCGATGGCTTGTACTTTGAGTGGGGAGTCCGTATAAACAATTGGGCCTCTACCCTTCAGACCGAACTATTTGCCTTGATCCTTGCACTGAAATGTGTACAAGTCTCCAAACTTGATACATTAATTGTAAGTGACTCCTTATCATCCTTAAATGCTCTCAACTCTTTAAGACATAACTGTAACATGCTCGTGTCCGAAGCTAGACACAAATACAACAAAATTATTAAGGATGGTAACAGAGTCCATTTCATGTGGTCTCCATCTCATGTTGGCCTCCGAATGCATGATAGAGCTGATAAGTTAGCCAAAGAATCTGCCTTTAAAGGAGCCGTTGAGTGTAACCTTGGATTGTCAATGAGCAATCTGAGAGCAGCAGTACACCGAGAACTTCAACAAGATCTTGTAGATCTGAGGCAAAGTGAAATTGACACCAGTAATTCCATCTATCATCATACTATCATGCAAGAGGAGCCACACATCTATGGATCATCCAATAAAATCAGCAGACTTCTAGATGTTACTGCTGCTCGGCTTAGACTCGGTTACAAGTATCTCTGGGAATTCTCATTATCTGCCGATGTAGACCTGACCAAATGTAAACTGTGTCAACAAAATTATTCGCACACCCTCCGTCACTATGTGATGGAGTGCGAAAAGATACGTGAATTTAGAGACAATTCTATAACCAATGTTCCAGCGATGTGTAAATATTTCATTCAAAATGATCTGCTACCAGAAATTTTAGCCAAATATCCCCAGTTTGCTAACTGTAGGTAGTAACTGAGTGATTGTAACCTATCCACCGCTGCCCACTGGATGGGGGGCGGTGTGCAGGACAAACATATAAATTTTGACACTAGCTCTTCACATGTCAGTTGCTTAATTTAGAACCTGTACTTGAGGTCGATCTCGAACCCATTGTTGATGTGACGACTTATATTGAATTTTGTAACTAGCTCATCAAGATTGTAACTTGCTTAGCTAAATGAATTGTGGGGTTCAGTCCCTGAGCCCATTATGTGCCTCTGTAACCCTTTCCACTACCGCCCACAAGATGGGTATGGGGTGCATAATAAATGAACTAAACTAACTCAAAATTAATACCTGTTGAGAGTATAGGATATGCATTAAGTCAGTACTTTAAGGAATCCAGGGATTTATTACCTTTTATTATACAAAGTAGATGTCTAGAAAATAGTGTTGAGGTATATGCAAGAGGGTACAGATATTTATTTACGAGTACGGGAAATAATTTATGAAGCAGTGGATGATAAAGCGGAACAAGAAGTTACACCTGAAGATCTGGGATTGAAAACTTTACCTGAGACTTGTAATAGCACTGTTGAAAACAAGGATTGTATAGATCAATCTTGGGAAGAAGATATTTTATGTAGAGTTTGTATGGATAAAAATATAAATATTGTAATACTACCGTGTAAACATATGGTGACATGCAGTGGTTGTCTTTTATCTCTGAAATGCTGTCCAATTTGTAGAGGAAATATTTCCTATATAATAAATCCAATTGCTTGTTGAATATTTGTAAATGATTTCTTGATTAACTGCTTAACTACTATGATTAACTGTATGTGTTTACGATTTTATTTTCTTGAATACCTATATATGTTAAATGTTGTAATAATAAACTCGATGTCTCTTCTAAATAAGATTTCTTTATCCTTAATATATTAATTTGCTTATTACATTGGGGACTAAAACAAGTACTTAATTATGCAACTGAATAATGACATGATGTAGTAAGTTTAAAGGAAATATTTGATTGCAATGACTTGAAAAGTTATCTTTGACTATTGAAGGTGTATGTTTAATAAAACTGAGTTACGAAAAGAATGCCTTATGATGCTACTGTAAGTAATGACCTAGTGCATTGGCAAGTATCTTTAATTGTACGAAGATGTCTTAGAATGATTTATAATGACCTCGTTTGAAACAATGGATTACTACTAAATGCTCTGTAGTAACTCATTGAGAATTAGTAATGATACTGTTGTTGTTGTTGTTGTTGTTGTTAACGAAGATCTACTTACTAAAATGACAGAAACAACTAGTTTAAGAATTAGTACAAAGATGAATAGAGAATATGCAGGGGACTGTAATGAATGGGTAAGAACATGTAGTGGCTGGATGGAGGAAAATTGTAAGAAAGGGTTGAAAGTTGGGTAGGGGAACATGCTGGGACGTGTAAAGGATTGAGACAGAGATTGTAAGTGGGAGTATCAAGATGTGCGGAAAACATGCTACAACATGTAAAGTAGAAAGCGTAGTGAGATGAGAGGCGAACATGCTGAGACATGTAAAGGATTGAGAGAGATTGTAAGCGTTGGTACCAAGATGCGCGGAAAACATGCTATAACATGTAAATTATAAAGAGTATCGAGTTGGGCGGTGAACATGCTGGGACATGTAATGGATGGAAGGAGTTGGGTATATTTACATATGAGTCATGTTAAGATAAGATAGGATGCATAGTAATAGTTGTTTAAGTCTTGTATAAAATGGAACGAACTAGAGAATATGTAAGACTAAATACTGATCTGAATATACAGAGAATATGCTATGAACGGAGAAAGAAAGCAAATTAACAGCTACATTTAAATTTATGAGACTTGGATGAGATGGAGGAATGTGGGAGGGGGTGAAAGATAATTACACAGGTTGGGGTTAGACGATTACTCTGGTAAAGAGCTAGGCTGGAGATGGACTTGATAGAATATATTTATGTTTGATGATCCACGATCTTAAATCTCGGGTGATTTGGACAGATAATGAACAACTTGTGCAAATGAGCTAAGCAGGAACAAGAGTTGAAAACTCGGTATCTAAACTGACTTTATTTACTGCATCTGAAACAACTATGTTATAAATTAAAGGAAATTTTTATTGGTTATTTACGAAGATACGAGAGAGAACTAAGGTGGGGGGACGAGAGTTGGAGCTTGTTAACTGTTTTGATTTGCTTTACTACCTTTGAAGTATATCTACTTTAAATTTCGGGAAAATTGGTCTGTTACTAAAGAACTTGAACAATGAACTTGTGAAGAACATAGAGAATATGACAAAGAATGTAGAAAACTTGTAAGTGTAGGTGATAACGAAGTGATCTTGTGAGGAACATGAACTTGTAGAGGAACATGAATATTGACAAAGAACACATAGAACATGTAAAGAAGGTGATGAATATGTGAAGAACAAGCTGAGAATACTGAGAACATAAATATTGAGTATAAAGTTGTACAGAGAATATGTGATGAACATGAAAACATGACAAAGAATACAGTGAACATATGGGGAAAAATGGTAAGAAACGAGAAAAATGGAGAAAACTGGTGAAATAATATGAACTGAATGGGCTGTGAACATTTGAAGAACATGGAGTGAACACGGAAATTATGGATGAAAATACGAAGAACACAGTGAATATAGAGAAAATATGTAAATACAGTATGATTAATGAAGGTTTGGGTAAGTTGGGGATGAGAAGGTATTGTAGGGAAAGGGTATTATGGATATGTTGCTAACTTGATAGACTGGAGAAGGCCTTGATCTGAACTAATTAGATGAACTAAGGCGGAGGATATGAGCTGAAACTCGGTTAATGTCTTGATTTATTTTACTAAGTTAGACATATAGTGATCTTAAATATCTGGGGATTTGGTCTGATAATAAAGAACTTGTACAAATGAACTAAGGTGGGGGACGTGAGCTAGAATTTGGTAACTGTTCGGAACTATTTTACTATATCTGAATTACAGCGGATATAAATTTCAGGGGAATTGATAGGATATTAACGAAGATATGGGAGGGAACTATGGCGGGGGACAGGAGCTGGAGCTCGTTAACTAAATTATTGTATTTTAATACGTCTGAAATAGCTGTGTTTTAAATCTCGAAGAAAATGATTGGAAGCTAAAGAAGATACGGGGATAAACTAAGGTGGGTGGACAGGAGCTAGAACTTGCTTACCAGTTTAATGTAAAGGAACAAACATTTAGAGGTCTAAATAGCTGTACGGATTTATGAAAATAAGACACACCTGGTGTGTGTGTGTGTGTGTGTGTGTGTGTGTGTGTGTGTGTGTACTCACCTAGTTGTACTCACCTAGTTGTGCTTGCGGGGGTTGAGCTCTGGCTCTTTGGTCCCGCCTCTCAACCGTCAATCAACAGGTGTACAGTTTCCTGAGCCTAATGGGCTCTATCATATCTACACTTGAAACTGTGTATGGAGTCAGCCTCCACCACATCGCTTCCTAATGCATTCCATTTGTCAACCACTCTGACACTAAAAAGTTCTTTCTAAT
>WNGS01148065.1:0-11155 GCA_020271785.1 Procambarus virginalis | reverse complement strand
TATATCTAGATATATATATATATATATATAGTATATATATATATATATATATATATATATATTATCTATATATATATATATATCTATATATATAACTGAAAACTCACACCCCAGAAGTGACTCGAACCCATACTCCCAGAGCACGCAACTGGTATGTACAGGGACGCCTTAAACCACTTGACCATCACGACCGGACATAAGGAAGTGATAGCCGAGCTATATGAACCACTTCCCCGCCGGCACTCGGATGGTAATCTTGGGCATAGCATTTATCAAATCACCTCATTTTTTGGGGCAACACGTGAGGAACACAAATGCAAACAAGCCTGAATGTCCCCAGGACTAGATACAACTGAAAACTCACACCCCAGAAGTGACTCGAACCCATACTCCCAGGAGCAACGCAACTGGTATGTACAGGGACGCCTTAAACCACTTGACCATCACGACCGGACATAAGGAAGTGATAGCCGAGGCTATATGAACCACTTCCCCGCCGGCACTCGGATGGTAATCTTGGGCATAGCATTTTATCAAATCACCTCATTTTTTGGGGCAACACGTGAGGAACACAAATGCAAACAAGCTGAATGGTCCCCAGGACTAGATACAACTGAAAACTCACACCCCAGAAGTGACTCGAACCCATACTCCCAGGAGCAACGCAACTGGTATGTACAGGACGCCTTAAACCACTTGACCATCACGACCGGACATAAGGAAGTGATAGCCGAGGCTATATGAACCACTTCCCCGCCGGCACTCGGATGGTAATCTTGGGCATAGCATTTTATCAAATCACCTCATTTTTGGGGCAACACGTGAGGAACACAAATGCAAACAAGCCTGAATGGTCCCCAGGACTAGATACAACTGAAAACTCACACCCCAGAAGTGACTCGAACCCATACTCCCAGGAGCAACGCAACTGGTATGTACAGGGACGCCTTAAACCACTTGACCATCACGACCGGACATAAGGAAGTGATAGCCGAGGCTATATGAACCACTTCCCCGCCGGCACTCGGATGGTAATCTTGGGCATAGCATTTTATCAAATCACCTCATTTTTTGGGGCAACACGTGAGGAACACAAATGCAAACAAGCCTGAATGGTCCCCAGGACTAGATACAACTGAAAACTCACACCCCAGAAGTGACTCGAACCCATACTCCCAGGAGCAACGCAACTGGTATGTACAGGACGCCTTAAACCACTTGACCATCACGACCGGACATAAGGAAGTGATAGCCGAGGCTATATGAACCACTTCCCCGCCGGCACTCGGATGGTAATCTTGGGCATAGCATTTTATCAAATCACCTCATTTTTTGGGGCAACACGTGAGGAACACAAATGCAAACAAGCCTGAATGGTCCCCAGGACTAGATACAACTGAAAACTCACACCCCAGAAGTGACTCGAACCCATACTCCCAGGAGCAACGCAACTGGTATGTACAGGGACGCCTTAAACCACTTGACCATCACGACCGGACATAAGGAAGTGATAGCCGAGGCTATATGAACCACTTCCCCGCCGGCACTCGGATGGTAATCTTGGGCATAGCATTTAGCATTTTATCAAATCACCTCATTTTTGGGGCAACACGTGAGGAACACAAATGCAAACAAGCCTGAATGGTCCCCAGGACTAGATACAACTGAAAACTCACACCCCAGAAGTGACTCGAACCCATACTCCCAGGAGCAACGCAACTGGTATGTACAGGGACGCCTTAAACCACTTGACCATCACGACCGGACATAAGGAAGTGATAGCCGAGCTATATGAACCACTTCCCCGCCGGCACTCGGATGGTAATCTTGGGCATAGCATTTTATCAAATCACCTCATTTTTGGGGCAACACGTGAGGAACACAAATGCAAACAAGCCTGAATGGTCCCCAGGACTAGATACAACTGAAAACTCACACCCCAGAAGTGACTCGAACCCATACTCCCAGGAGCAACGCAACTGGTATGTACAGGGACGCCTTAAACCACTTGACCATCACGACCGGACATAAGGAAGTGATAGCCGAGGCTATATGAACCACTTCCCCGCCGGCACTCGGATGGTAATCTTGGGCATAGCATTTTATCAAATCACCTCATTTTTGGGGCAACACGTGAGGAACACAAATGCAAACAAGCCTGAATGGTCCCCAGGACTAGATACAACTGAAAACTCACACCCCAGAAGTGACTCGAACCCATACTCCCAGGAGCAACGCAACTGGTATGTACAGGGACGCCTTAAACCACTTGACCATCACGACCGGACATAAGGAAGTGATAGCCGAGGCTATATGAACCACTTCCCCGCCGGCACTCGGATGGTAATCTTGGGCATAGCATTTTATCAAATCACCTCATTTTTTGGGGCAACACGTGAGGAACACAAATGCAAACAAGCCTGAATGGTCCCCAGGACTAGATACAACTGAAAACTCACACCCCAGAAGTGACTCGAACCCATACTCCCAGGAGCAACGCAACTGGTATGTACAGGGACGCCTTAAACCACTTGACCATCACGACCGGACATAAGGAAGTGATAGCCGAGGCTATATGAACCACTTCCCCGCCGGCACTCGGATGGTAATCTTGGGCATAGCATTTTATCAAATCACCTCATTTTTTGGGGCAACACGTGAGGAACACAAATGCAAACAAGCCTGAATGGTCCCCAGGACTAGATACAACTGAAAACTCACACCCCAGAAGTGACTCGAACCCATACTCCCAGGAGCAACGCAACTGGTATGTACAGGGACGCCTTAAACCACTTGACCATCACGACCGGACATAAGGAAGTGATAGCCGAGGCTATATGAACCACTTCCCCGCCGGCACTCGGATGGTAATCTTGGGCATAGCATTTTATCAAATCACCTCATTTTTTGGGGCAACACGTGAGGAACACAAATGCAAACAAGCCTGAATGGTCCCCAGGACTAGATACAACTGAAAACTCACACCCCAGAAGTGACTCGAACCCATACTCCCAGGAGCAACGCAACTGGTATGTACAGGGACGCCTTAAACCACTTGACCATCACGACCGGACATAAGGAAGTGATAGCCGAGGCTATATGAACCACTTCCCCGCCGGCACTCGGATGGTAATCTTGGGCATAGCATTTTATCAAATCACCTCATTTTTTGGGGCAACACGTGAGGAACACAAATGCAAACAAGCCTGAATGGTCCCCAGGACTAGATACAACTGAAAACTCACACCCCAGAAGTGACTCGAACCCATACTCCCAGGAGCAACGCAACTGGTATGTACAGGGACGCCTTAAACCACTTGACCATCACGACCGGACATAAGGAAGTGATAGCCGAGGCTATATGAACCACTTCCCCGCCGGCACTCGGATGGTAATCTTGGGCATAGCATTTTATCAAATCACCTCATTTTTTGGGGCAACACGTGAGGAACACAAATGCAAACAAGCCTGAATGGTCCCCAGGACTAGATACAACTGAAAACTCACACCCCAGAAGTGACTCGAACCCATACTCCCAGGAGCAACGCAACTGGTATGTACAGGGACGCCTTAAACCACTTGACCATCACGACCGGACATAAGGAAGTGATAGCCGAGGCTATATGAACCACTTCCCCGCCGGCACTCGGATGGTAATCTTGGGCATAGCATTTTATCAAATCACCTCATTTTTTGGGGCAACACGTGAGGAACACAAATGCAAACAAGCCTGAATGGTCCCCAGGACTAGATACAACTGAAAACTCACACCCCAGAAGTGACTCGAACCCATACTCCCAGGAGCAACGCAACTGGTATGTACAGGGACGCCTTAAACCACTTGACCATCACGACCGGACATAAGGAAGTGATAGCCGAGGCTATATGAACCACTTCCCCGCCGGCACTCGGATGGTAATCTTGGGCATAGCATTTTATCAAATCACCTCATTTTTGGGGCAACACGTGAGGAACACAAATGCAAACAAGCCTGAATGGTCCCCAGGACTAGATACAACTGAAAACTCACACCCCAGAAGTGACTCGAACCCATACTCCCAGGAGCAACGCAACTGGTATGTACAGGGACGCCTTAAACCACTTGACCATCACGACCGGACATAAGGAAGTGATAGCCGAGGCTATATGAACCACTTCCCCGCCGGCACTCGGATGGTAATCTTGGGCATAGCATTTTATCAAATCACCTCATTTTTTGGGGCAACACGTGAGGAACACAAATGCAAACAAGCCTGAATGGTCCCCAGGACTAGATACAACTGAAAACTCACACCCCAGAAGTGACTCGAACCCATACTCCCAGGAGCAACGCAACTGGTATGTACAGGGACGCCTTAAACCACTTGACCATCACGACCGGACATAAGGAAGTGATAGCCGAGGCTATATGAACCACTTCCCCGCCGGCACTCGGATGGTAATCTTGGGCATAGCATTTTATCAAATCACCTCATTTTTGGGGGCAACACGTGAGGAACACAAATGCAAACAAGCCTGAATGGTCCCCAGGACTAGATACAACTGAAAACTCACACCCCAGAAGTGACTCGAACCCATACTCCCAGGAGCAACGCAACTGGTATGTACAGGGACGCCTTAAACCACTTGACCATCACGACCGGACATAAGGAAGTGATAGCCGAGGCTATATGAACCACTTCCCCGCCGGCACTCGGATGGTAATCTTGGGCATAGCATTTTATCAAATCACCTCATTTTTGGGGCAACACGTGAGGAACACAAATGCAAACAAGCCTGAATGGTCCCCAGGACTAGATACAACTGAAAACTCACACCCCAGAAGTGACTCGAACCCATACTCCCAGGAGCAACGCAACTGGTATGTACAGGGACGCCTTAAACCACTTGACCATCACGACCGGACATAAGGAAGTGATAGCCGAGGCTATATGAACCACTTCCCCGCCGGCACTCGGATGGTAATCTTGGGCATAGCATTTTATCAAATCACCTCATTTTTTGGGGCAACACGTGAGGAACACAAATGCAAACAAGCCTGAATGGTCCCCAGGACTAGATACAACTGAAAACTCACACCCCAGAAGTGACTCGAACCCATACTCCCAGGAGCAACGCAACTGGTATGTACAGGGACGCCTTAAACCACTTGACCATCACGACCGGACATAAGGAAGTGATAGCCGAGGCTATATGAACCACTTCCCCGCCGGCACTCGGATGGTAATCTTGGGCATAGCATTTTATCAAATCACCTCATTTTTTGGGGCAACACGTGAGGAACACAAATGCAAACAAGCCTGAATGGTCCCCAGGACTAGATACAACTGAAAACTCACACCCCAGAAGTGACTCGAACCCATACTCCCAGGAACAATATTACTGGGATATATAATATCCCAGATATTACTTCCGGTCGTGATGGTCAAGTGGTTTAAGGCGTCCCTGTACATACCAGTTGCGTTGTTCCTGGGAGTATGGGTTCGAGTCACTTCTGGGGTGTGAGTTTTCAGTTGTATCTAGTCCTGGGGACCATTCAGGCTTGTTTGCATTTGTGTTCCTCACGTGTTGCCCCAAAAAATGAGGTGATTTGATAAAATGCTATGCCCAAGATTACCATCCGAGTGCCGGCGGGGAAGTGGTTCATATAGCCTCGGCTATCACTTCTTTATGTCCGGTCGTGATGGTCAAGTGGTTTAAGGCGTCCCTGTACATACCAGTTGCGTTGTTCCTGGGAGTATGGGTTCGAGTCACTTCTGGGGTGTGAGTTTTCAGTTGTATCTAGTCCTGGGGACCATTCAGGCTTGTTTGCATATATATATATATATATATATATATATATATATTATATATATAATATATATATATATGTAATATATATATATATAATATATATATATATATATATATATATATATATATATATATATATATATATATAAAACGGCCAGCCTACTCATGAGAAACTCTCCAGATACGGAGCAGAACGCTCTAAAAGAGACAAACGTCGTCTATGCCTTCAAATGCCCTCTTGAGGACTGTAAGCCTCAAAAAACTCAGTATATAGGCAAGACAACAACTTCTCTTTCCAGGCGTTTAACGATGCATAAGCAACAGGGCTCCATTAATGTTTATTCATTGCTAATATTATATTACAGAATCGCCCCTGGATTCAACCCAACCCTCTGCGTGGAGCACGCCTGTACGCAGTCAACCCCAGCTTTCCCAGGAGCAAGAAGAAGATTCACCAGACGGTAACCTGCTTGCTTCCTCGGATGAAGAAGACATTCAACCCCTTGTTCATGACATATCAGATGATGAAGAAGTCAACGCACCAGATTCCCCAGCGGTAGATAACGTAGTTCATGTTGTTCCATGAGTGTTAGAAGTTATTGACCATTTTAATGGTTCATTCTCGAGGCATTCATTCTCCATTCCTGGTCATTTAGACGCAGACCCAAGTGTGTATATTAATACGTATAGGGAATTTTTTACAGAATACATAGACAATCAGTTCAGACAAATACAGGAAGAATTCCCTCCCTCATTTCATATTTACCCGGACATAAGCCTAATTTTGCAAAAATTTAATCATGCCGACGATCAATATGAAATATTAGACGAAGTATTTTCAATTAGGGGCGAAACTCAGACTGTTACCCAGGAAGAGGTAGAAGTGCTCGTAAATTCTTGGGTTGGCGAAATGTCCGCTAAAATTGACGAATGCCTAAAAAATGTACAATCCTCAAGTGTAGGAATTCATTCCATGTCAGGCTTCGCCATTAATTTTTCGCATATCCGCCACCCAATGCACCTCGGATCTTACGTACCTTATCCTGATAAATTAAAAGGCGGAGACTCAATTTTCAACCCCGAAAGCGAAGGAGACGAATGTTTGTTGCAGTGCATTGCAGCATATAAAAACTTAGCCCTAGGTAGGACTATGAATAACGTTAAAAAGTATTACAAAAGCAAACAATGGTGTAGAAGATTCGTAGTATGGGCCGATGAAATCAGATTCCCCATATCATTTGAGAAGCTTAACAAAATTTCTATTTATATTTATATAGTAACTCATGAAAGTAACAGATACTATCTTAGTTTAGCCAGGAAAAGCCAAGAAAAGTATGCCGATAAAGTCCCTTGGTTGTTATTGAAAGGCAAGCATCTCTGTCTGATCAAGGACTTTGATAAATTTGCAAAGAGTTTTAACCATAATCGGTATAAAATTCCTAACACTCATAAATTCTGCAAAATTTGCCTTTTGCATGCTCCCTTAGATGAAATTCAGGCTCACGAAGAGTGATGCACTTTATCCCAAGTATTTTCGTTCTATAATCCTAATGAGAAAATAATTTTTAAAAATTATGGTAGGACTTATAGCCCGACTCACACCGCATATTACGATTTCGAATGTCTTTTAGACCGTCAAAATCCGCGCGGTATGGTAGAATGTAAGCATAAAGCAATTGCTTATGCCTACATGATTTTAGACAAGGAATTCAATGTCGTAGAAACGTATTCATACGTAGGTCCAGATGCAGTTAATCATTTCATTACAAAGCTAGAAGCCTCATGGAAAGCTATTTATGCTCAGCTCCCCAACATCCCTAAGAACTTGTCTAGAGAACAGGAAAGAATGTTTCAAAGACAAAATACGTGTCAATTGTGCCATCAAAATTTCAAGAATAAGAAAGATAAACATAGACATCATAATCATGCTATACAAGAAAATAATTACTTAGGTGCTTATTGTGCTTGTTGCAATTTATAATGTAAAAATGCTCGTAGATACTTAACCACATTTTCCCATAATGCAGCCTATGATCTTGGAACTATACTTAAAGAACTGCCCAAAAATCCTCACCGCGATGTAGAAATTCTAACCAAGGAAGGTTTGAAATTTATGCGACATCATAGGTGAACTTAAATTCCTAGATAGCCTAGCTCTCCTTAATGGGTCATTAGAAACCTTAGCAAAAGAGCACGTTGCCAGTAAGAAACCCACCAAGTATACTGAACACATATTAAATGGCGTATCCAATGAGGCTAAAGCTCTGTTAATTGAAGGTAAACAAAGTCTATGTTATGATTACATTTCTTCCATGGACGTGTTAGACGAACCTCAGCTCCCGTCGCTAGATAAGTTTTACAATGTTTTACATGACGCTCCACTGTCTGAAGAAGATTATAACAAAGCTCCTAAAGTATTTAATTTAGGGAACTGTACAAACATCAAGGATTACCTCATGTTATATTTAAAAGTTGACGTAGGAATGTTAGTTGATATATTTACACTTTGGCGCACATCACTGAAATAAATTTACGAACTAGATAGTGTTTTCTATGTATCACTTCCTAGTTTCGCTTGGGACGCGTTCTTGTTTAAATCTAAAGTTGTACTTGACTATGTGTATGATCAGAATGTATATGATTTGTTGAGAAGGAATCTTAGAGGAGGGTTCACATCTTCCATAAGACAATTTACACAGGCTGTTAATGAGCACACTACATCTAACCCTAGCTCTGATGACGATACTCACACTTTGTACCTTGACTTCAATAGCCTATATGCTGCGTGTATGACTGAGTTACTTCCCCAGGGAGGGATTAGACAATTAACTGACCTTGAGCGTGATACCTTATTAGGGCTAGGGTTAAAACATATCCCTTGTGATCAAGACAAAGGCTATTGGATTTTATGCGATACGAAACATGTATCTCCCGAGGTAGCAAGTTCAAGTTCAAGTATGTTTATTGAGATAAGCAAGAAATACATCTCAAAGAGATAGAGCAGCTTAGGCTATTTCTACCCCCCTTCCCGAGGTAGCTAGGTATACATATGATCTGCCCCTTGTACTGTCTCATACTAATATAACTGAGGAGTTTTTGTCAGTGTACAGTAAGAAAACCTTAATGATGAAAAATGTAAGCTCCCGCCTAAAAATACTAAATTAATTGCATCCCACTTGCCCAAAACAACTACTTAGTAAGCCTTGATTTCCTGCAATTGCTATTAAAACTAGGACTAGAAGTTGAACGAGTAAAAACAATCTATGAATTTAAACAGGCTCCCTATTTAAAAGATTTTTATTTCGACAAACATTCGAGAACGAGCAAATACCACCTGTGAAGTTAAAGGAAAAGCCTTTATACTCATAAGTAATAGTCTGTATGGGAAATCAATGACCAGTATTTCTAGATATGCTAATACTCACCATCTAGTAACGACAAAGCATTCATTCTTAACTTTTGCAAGAAACCCTTTGTATAAACGAGCAATCTATTTAGGTCCAGATAGGGTTCTCTGTACAATAATGAAAGACATCCTTAAAGTTACCACTCCTTCTTACATGGGATTTCAGATCTTGCAGATAGCCAAGAGGCGTTTATATGAGTTCTGGTATAATGTAGTTAAAGCCCATTATGGGAGAGAGCTAGACTAATTTATACGGATACAGACTCATTCATATTCACTCTTGCCTGTAAAGATGCTTTCCAGGAAATGACAAAAGCTCCTCTAGTAGATTATATGGATTTCAGTAATTTTGACAAAGATCGTCCCATGTATTCTGCTACTCGCAAAGGTGAACTAGGACTCCTCAAGTCAGAGGTAAAGCAGAAAATTATAACTGAATTAATTGCACTCAAGCCTAAAACTTATTCTCTCCTAACCCTTGATAATGAGCATTTATGTAAATGTAAAGGGATTCCTTATCACCAACAAAAGAAAATAACGCATGCATCTTTTCAGAACACATTAGAGACCAATACAACTTTTAATTTTGTATCCCTATCCATTCGTAATGTTAACGGGCAGGTCACAGATATGCATATGTAAAAAACTAAGCGCGGTCTGTCAGCTTTTGATGACAAGAGGTACCTCATTAGTCCCACAGAGTCGTTACCTTACGGTCACCCAGACATTCCAGAGCGCGAGGTACAGGAAGAGGTTCAGGTAGAGGAACCGGTAATTGTAGATAATCCCCAACTAAGACGTCCATTATTCCCCATTTTGAATCTTTGGGATAAGAGGGATAGAGTCGCTCGGCAATTATTCCCAAATAACAACAACTAAGTCTATGTTACTGTATTGTCTATGTATTATCTATATTATATTCAAATGTCTATGTTATTTTGATATTGTATTGTCTATGATTTTGTTACTAAATTGGCTATGCAAATGACTATGTTCAAATGTCTATGAATTGTTACTGTATTGGATATGAAAATGTCTATGATTTAATGTCTATGTCTATGATTTAATGTCTATGATTTTGTTACTGTATTGGCTATGATTTTGTTACTGTATTAGCTATGACTATGATTTAATGGCTATGATTTGTTCCTGTATTGGATATGAAAATGACTATGTCTATGATTTTGTTACAGTATTGGATATGATTTTGTTACTGTAATGGATATGACTATGATTTAATGACTATGATATTTGATATTGTGTTGGCTAAGTTCAAATGTCTATGATTTATTGGCTATGTTTAAAAATAAACTCGAATGTACATTTTGTTTAAATACTCCTTTCATTATATATTTGTAGTTAGTCTATTGAATCCCAGCATCATGGAAGGGCAGAAAAAAGTTATTTCTGAAACCCAGGTGAATATATTTAGTGAACCATCAAGAATTATTATTGCTGGATTTTCAAATGGTGGGAAGAGCTATTTATGTTCTAAAATGATATAGAAATATCAGCAGAACTTTGCTAAAATAATTATCTGTGGAAGTGGGTATAAAAAGTTGAGAACTAACCCACTCATTAGACATAAGATATCTTTTTACTCTGAAATTGTAAACCCTTTAGACGATCGTGGTCCAGAGGACACGTCTCATATATTCGTTGTTTATGATGACTTGTATGTTGAATCTACAAACTCTAAAATAGTACGTGATATATTCACTAAGGGACGGCATGAGAACATCTCTGTTATTTTTATAACCCAAAATATATTTTTCAGTGGGAAAATTTCCAGATCTATAGGTTTAAATGCATCTCATTTTATTCTGCTTAAATCAAGAGACTTGTCCCAGATTGAAACATTAGGCAGACAAATATTCGGAAAACAAGATGCCAAGAAATTTTTAGATATATATAAGAAAGTGATTTCTCGACAGTATGGGTATTTACTTGTTGATT
>WNGS01148046.1:102770-122215 GCA_020271785.1 Procambarus virginalis | reverse complement strand
GCCCACACCCACCTGTTGCTGGTGCCCTGCGCACCCCACCTGTTGCTGGTGCCCCCACACCCACCTGTTGCTGGTGCCCTCCGCACCCACCTGTTGCTGGTGCCCCCACACCCATCTGTTGCTGGTGCCCTCGGCACCCACCTGTTGCTTGTGCCCCCACACCCACCTGTTGCTGGTGCCCTCAACACCCATCTGCTGCTGGTGCCCCCACACCCATCTGTTGCTGGTGCCCTCACACCCACCTGTTGCTGGTACCCCACACCCACCTATTGCTAGTACACCCACACCCACCTGTTGCTGGTGCCCTCCAAACCCACCTTTTGCTGGTTCCCCCCACACCCACCTGTTGCTGGTGCCCCACACACCCAGCTGTTGCTGGTGCCCCCACACCCACCTGTTGCTAGTACCCCCACACGCACTTGTTGCTTGTGCCCCCACACCCACCTGTTGGTGGCAACTTCACACCCATCTGTTGCTGATGCCCCCACACCCACCTGATGCTGGTGCCCACCACACCCTGCTGGTGGTGGTGCCCCACACACCCACCTGTTGCTGGTGCCCCCTACACCCACCTGTTGCTGGTGCCCCCACACCCATCTGTTGCTGGTGCCCCGTACCTCCATCTGTTGCTGCTGCCCTCCAAACCCAACTGTTGCTGGTTCCCCCCACACCCACCTGTTGCTGGTGCCCCCACGCCTACCTGTTGCTGGTGCCCCAACACCCACCTGTTGCTGGTGCCCCGACACAAACCTGTTGCTGTGTGCCCCCACACCCACCTGTTGCTGGTGCCCCCACACACCCATCTGTTGCCCCCCACACCCAGCTGTTGATGATGCTTCCACTCCCAGCTGTTGCTGGTGCCCCCACACACCCATCTGTTGCTAGTGCCACCCACACCCACATGTTGCTGGTACCCCCACACCCACCTGTTGCTCGTGCCCCCCACACCCACATGTTGCTGGTACCCCCACACCCACCTGTTGCTCGTGCTCCCCACACCCACCTGTTGCTGGTGCCCCCGTACACCGACCTGTTGCTGGTGCTCCCCACTGTAGTAGTGGGAAGTATGCCAAGTCGGCGCCGTTTTGCTTTTTTCGACGGCGCCGACTTGGCATACCTATTTTTAGTTACCCCAGTGAGATTCAATGGCCCCAACTTGGCATATCCATTTTTACTTCTCCCAGTGAGATTCAACGGCTCCAACTTGGCATACCCATTTTTAGTTACCCCAGTGAGATTCAACGGCTCCAACTTGGCATACCCATTTTTAGTTCCCCCAGTGAGATTCAACGGCCCCAACTTGGCATACCCATTTTTAGTTGCCCCAGTGAGATTCAACGGCCCCAACTTGGCATACCCATTTTTAGTTACCCCAGTGAGATTCAACGGCCCCAACTTGGCATGCCCGTTTTTAGTTACCCCAATGAGATTGGACGGCCCAAACGTGGCATACCCGTTTTTAGTTGCCCCAGTGACCCTTGCACAGACATCGCTAATGGTCAATGACGTCACCAGGTAGTCGCTCAGTGTCCTTGCACAGGTACGTTCAAGGGTATTAAAAGGTCGTGACTTGGCGTACCAGTTTTTAGTTACTTCTGCTAGTGATTTCCTTATAGTTCATGAATCCATTCAGGCGCACCTCTATAATGTCACCCCTATTTCTTCTTCGCCTTTCTAGAGATAGTAAATTAAGCTTTGTCAGTCTTTCTTCAGAGATTGCTTCTTGAGCATATATCATCTTCTTCCTTTGAACATATAAAATTTTCGTTCAATTGATTAAAAGGCTGGCTTCTTGCATACCCAAATTTCGTTAGCCCAGTGACCCATGCACAGGCATTGCTAATGGATAAATGACGTCATCAGCTGGCCAGTCTTCATATTCCCTGAATAAGTCAGTTTACTGAAATAGCATGTCTGGCCAAGGATCGTTTATTGAGCATAGGAATAAAATCCATTCATATGAAACAAAGAAGAGCAACATACTGCAAGAAGTTATGTGTGTATTTTCAAGTTCGTCTCCTGTTACCTGTATTTACCCAGGTCTTTTCCTAAATCTAAAACTTATCCAATTTATTCCTGTTTTATGTTGATACGTTTAATAGGTTATAAACATCCCTCTTTACTATGGCCATTCAGTCACGCCTCTATCATGTCACCCCTATTTCTTCTTCGTCTTTCTAGAGAATGTAATTTGAGCTTAGACAATCTGTCTTCACAGAATGCTTATTGATCATAGGGCAAATAAAAATGAAAACCCAATATCATCCATTTGCATGAAAACAGTCCCCTGCCAGGCGTGGTGACTCCAATGCGATTTCAGTACGAATCCAAAATTGCTGCATAAACGCATAAATATATATATGTACGTCTCACATTCACTCAAAACATGCCTCCCCACACCTTGCTGTAGATTATAACAAATTCAAATATTCATTTAGTAAAAGCAAGTCTCTCATGTTTCAAAATAAGGCCTTCTGCAATCACCTGCTTTTCTGACGTCGTCATCCCCAATGCGCTGTAAGCCCCCCAATGAGCTTCCAGCCAACGTGCTAATGCGGGTCCTATAGGAGGTTCACATATAAGTGTGAACTCTTAATCACTCCCAATACCTCAACTGTTCTCTATGCTTCACCAGAGTCAATATTCGGATACATTGGCTCGTGTTTTCGCTCAGTGCTCATATTTTTCTTTTATTCATAAACCCTACTAAACCATCCTAACCTAACTTATTATTTATAACAAACAAATACATTCTACAGACCAGTTGTTGTTGTTGTTTAGTGACATCACGAAAAGCGACCTCAGGTATAGGGATAAGGTATTGCTGGCCATTAGCACATAAGTGTCACGGTATTACAGCACCTGACTGGTCAACTATGTGTGACGTCACCAGATGACCAATACGGCCTTTAGCGTCCTACGTGTATGTGTACTGTATTTGATGTTATTTTGTAAAAATGGCTAGACTAACCATCCCCACCTAACCTAATCAGAGGTTTAAGAATATACATTTTAATCATCCACAACTGTAATTATTATCCGGTAATAAGTGCAAAAGTACAACAGCAACCCAAATGTCATACCGCAATTTTTTGCAGAATCGTACATCTGGCTGCATAGCAGGTAAGATGAACATTAGAATAAAGGCAACTGCAGAAGTCCTATTGGCCCATACTACGCAGCTTCTGTATATTTTCACCCAATCTCATTCATATTCATGTCCACCTTATGCTTAAAACAACCAAGGGGGTGTCACTTAAAGTAATAGTTTTAATAAATATATATCATTCTAGTTGTATACACAGCAGCAATTATGAAACCCTATAGCTAGATATCGCACTATATTCCACACATCTGGCAGCACAGCAGATTAGTACCTGTGTTCATAGGCTAGTCAACTGTCCTCACCTCCATCAAGCAGCTATCCAAATGTCGCACATCAATTCATCCATCTAACAACTCAGCTGGATGCTAGCCACTATATTCATAAGCTAATCATTTCTACACCTCAAAAAAAAAATCCTAGTCTTGCTACGCAAATCAGCTGACATGTTTCTAAACCAACACTCACGAATACAAGCATACATACCTACACATACTCCACAACCTATACATTCATAGAGAACAGTCTAGCTTTTGCCACCATGTCCCCATTAATCAGATGTAATTTATGCCATACACAGAAAATAAAACATTTACACACCAAATATGCCATTTATGCACATAATATATTACTTACACTCAAAATACATCATCGCACAAAAATATATCATTTATAGACAAAAATATGACATTTACATACAAAATATGTCAGTTGCAAAAAAATATACCATTTGCACAAATATTGCATTTGCACTCAGAGTATGACATTTACACAAAGTATGGTTTTAGCACAAATATAGCAAATTTCTTATACATTTAGAAAATTTAAAATGCGCTTTCACTAAAATTACACAATTTCACAAACATAATTTTCACATAATACCCACACATTGTCTCATAAACCAAAATACACTTACACCATAAAGATGTATTTTTTCAGATAACAGAGCTTACACAAAATACACAATTTGCACACAAAAATACAGTTGCACCAGTTCCACTTCAACAAATTAAAAATACAGCTTGCATAAATCCACTATTAGCACAAAAATTATTATAAAATATGGACAATTATTACACAAATTGTATAATAACTATACATCTTTGCACAAATAATACAAGAAAACTTGCTATATAATTACTCAACTTTCACAATGACAATCAATACACACATGTATAAATAAACAATTCGTCCATATGCAATTACACAACATGCGCAATTAATACACAACTTTCACAGGTATTACACATCTTTCATAATTATTATGCAACTTGCACAAATACATATCTAGCACAATACGTACAATACATAACTACCCCAAATATGAAAATACACAACCAGCATAAAAATACAATTTACACAAATACAATTACGTCATTTACACAATTAATACACAACTTGCTCAAAAATATAATCAATACACTACTTACCAAAATATGAACAAAACATAACTAGCACATATTCATTAAATACACAATTTCCACAAATACAAATACAAAAAAACATATACAATTAATACACAACTTGCACAAAACAATACACAATTTATAGAAATAAAATCAATACATAATTGCAATAATCATAGAACTTATGCAAAATACATAATCTGCACAATTAATACACAAGTATACTAATTGTGCTATATATGTACAAATACAAACACAACCAACTAGTTCAAACAATACACAATTCGCATGATATTTTTCAAGGTATATTTAGGACATTAATTTTAATATGCTGAGTGCAACCAACTCTCCAAAAGTCAGAATTTTACATATAAAAATGGTACATATGACTTCCTATGAGCACAATATAAAACACATTCATTTTCCATTAATATTTCAATATTATTAATGCTCAACTATTCATCAACATATGTCCATTGTTTTTAATGTCTTATTAATACTTTCCTTGTTACATCCTCTCCAATCAGACCACCCCAATTTATTTATGCAAACCATCTAACAGACTTATTTGTTCTAGCCTTAGTTATGTTAGGGCAGGTGGGGTTAGGTAAAGTCAGTATTTTCTATGATAATTTTTA
Organism: Procambarus virginalis; assembly: GCA_020271785.1. Taxonomy (NCBI): domain Eukaryota; kingdom Metazoa; phylum Arthropoda; class Malacostraca; order Decapoda; family Cambaridae; genus Procambarus; species Procambarus virginalis. The sequence goes on along the minus strand of WNGS01148046.1, from coordinate 117,068 downwards.
AGCAAATTTGCTATTTCTTATCAAAATGCATCCTATTAAAACCTAAATTCATCTAAATCTGTCAAAAATATTCTTATTCTACACAGATTTGCCTAAATTCAGCCTATCAAAAGCTGAACTGACTAAATATGAGCATCCCATATCCAAACATACAAGCCTATGTCACCTCTGTCCATACATTGCATGAGTTGGCCATATAGCTCAAACCTCAAAATGGAAAATTTACACTATTTCATAAACATGCTAGTTCATTAGCCCTAAGATATTATATATCCTTCCCTACACGACCTCACCTAACCTGACCTAGCATATCCAAACCTAGATTTAGTTCAAGTTGGTAAAATTTAAGCTATGCCACCTAAATTCGACCTAATTTAAGACATTTCCCACCAAATTTACCCAAATGCTATGTATCACAGCACTGCCAAAGCCCATTTTTACCTACATTTTTTCCTATTTCATCCTACCCTATGCAACCTTACCTAACCTAACCTAGCATATCCAAACCTAGATTTGGTTAAAGTTGATGACATTTAAGCTATTCCCACCTAAATTTGACCTAATTTAAAACAATTTCCACCAAATATACCCAAATGTTGTGTATTATAGCACTGTCAAAGCCCATTTTTCTCCTATTTCCATCCTACCCTACACAACCTCACCTAACCTAATAACACCGTCCTCCCATATTTATGATGAATTTGAAGTTAGATGAAGGGAGGTTAGGTCCAGGACGGTTGGGTTGATGTGTAAAAACAAAACACCTACCCAGCAATATAGCTACAATATTGAACGCAATTCCAAGTTAAAGGAGAGGGGCTGTTAGGTTCATATCCAAAACAAGACTTTTCTATGAATATGGTTACAATGTTCAACAAAAAACCTAGTAGGTTAGGCACAGTGCGGATAGGTTCATATCCAAAACTTCACTTTTCGAAGAAAATAGATAAAATATTCAACAAAGCTCCAAGACTCTTGCAGGTTAGGCACGGGCATTTAGGTTCATATCCAAAAAACATCACTTCTCTGAGTATAACTCGTATCAGAGGTTAGGTCCAGGTTAGATGGAATGGGTGAAAATGTGGGTAAAATGGACTTTGGCTGTGATATGTTACACAACATTTAGGCATATTTGGTGAAAATTGTTTTCCAATTTGGTGGCGATAGCTTAAATTTCCCCAACTTTAACCAAATCTGCTAGGTCTGGGTTAGGTAAGGCTATGTAGGGTAGGTTGGAATATGTGAAAACTTTGGTAAAATGGTCTTTGGCTGTACTATGTAACAAAACATTTTGGGTATATTTGGTAGAAATCGACTTAAATTAGGATGAATTTAGGTGAGTTAGCTTAAATTTCACGAACTTTAATCAAATCTAGCTTGGGATATGCTAGGTCAGGTTAGGTAAGGTTTTGTAGGGTAAGATGGAATATGTAAAACCTTGGGTGAAATGAACTTTGGCTATGCTAAGATACAAAACATTTGGTAAATTCGGTGGAAATTGGCTTAAATTAGGTTGAATTTAAGTGGGAAAGGCATAAATTTCCCCAACTTTAATCAAATCTAACTTTGAATATGCCAGGTGAGGCTGGGTAGGGTTGTATTGGGAAGGTTGAGATAGGTGAAAAACACAGCTAAAATGAGCTTTGGCCGTGCTATGTTACAAAACATTTTTGGGTATATTTGGTGGAAATTGTCTTAAATTAGGTCAAATTTATGTGGGACAATTTAAATTTCGCCGACTTTAACCAAATCTAGGTTTGGATATGCTAGGTTAGGTTAGGTAAGGTTGCATAGGGTAGGATGAAATAGGAAAAAATGTAGGTAAAAATGGGCTTTGGCAGTGCTGTGATACACAGCATTTGGGTAAATTTGGTAGAAAATGTCTTAAATTAGGTCGAATTTAGGTGGCATAGCTTAAATTTTACCAACTTGAACTAAATCTAGGTTTGGATATGCTAGGTTAGGTTAGGTGAGGTTGTGTAGGGTAGGATGGAAATAGGAGCAAATGGGCTTTGACAGTGCTATAATACACAACATTTGGGTATATTTGGTGGAAATTGTTTTAAATTAGGTCAAATTTAGGTGGGAATAGCTTAAATGTCATCAACTTTAACCAAATCTAGGTTTGGATATGCTAGGTTAGGTTAGGTAAGGTTGCGTAGGGTAGGATGGAATAGGAGAAAATGTAGGTAAAAATGGGCTTTGGCGATGCTATGATACACAACACTTCGATATATTGGTGGGAATTGTCTTAAATTAGGTCTAATTTAGGTGGCATAGCTTAAATTTCGCCAACTTTAACAAAATCCAAGTTTGGATATGCTAGGTTAGGTTAGGTGAGGTTGCGTAGGGTAGTATGGAATAGGAGAAAATGTAGGTAAAAATGGACTTTGGTAGTGCTATGCTACACAACATTTGGGTATATTTGGTGGAAATTGCCATAAATTTGGTCGAATTTAAGTGGTATAGCTTAAATGTCACCAACTTCAACTAAATCTAGGTTTGAAAATGCTAGATCAGAATTGGTGAGGTGGTGTAAGGGTAGGGTGGAATAGGAGAGAAAATGTGGTAAAAATGGGGATGTGGCAGTGCTATGATACACAACATTTGGGTATATTTGGTGGAAATTGCCTTAAATTAGGTCGAATTTAGGCGGCATAGCTTAAATTTTACCAACTTGAACTAAATCTAGGTTTGGATATGCTAGGTTAGGTTAGGTGAGGTTGTGTAGGGTAGGATGGAATAGGAGCAAATGGGCTTTGACAGTGCTATAATACACAACATTTGGGTATATTTGGTGGAAATTGTCTTAAATTAGGTCAAATTTAGGTGGGAATAGCTTAAATTTCATCAACTTTAACCAATCTAGGTTTGGATATACTAGGTTAGGTTAGGTAAGGTTGCATAGGGTAGGTTGAATAGGAAAAAATGTAGGTAAAAATGGGCTTTGGCAGTGCTGTGATACACAGCATTTGGGTAAATTTGGTAGAAATGTCTTAAATTAGGTCGAATTTAGGTGGCATAGCTTAAATTTTACCAACTTGAACTAAATCTAGGTTTGGATATGCTAGGTCAGGTTAGGTGAGGTCGTGTAGGGAAGGATATATAATATCTTAGGGCTAATAAACTAGCATGTTGAAATAGTGTAAATTTTCCTTTTTGAGGTTTGAGCTATATGGCCAACTCATGCAATGTATGGACAGAGGTGACATAGGCTTGTATGTTTGGATATGGGATGCTCATATTTAGTCAGTTCAGCTTTTGATAGGCTGAATTTAGGCAAATCTGTGTAGAATAAGTATATTTTTTGACAGATTTAGATGAATTTAGGTTTTAGTAGGATGCATTTTGATAAGGTATAGCAAATTTGCTTAAAAATTATCATAGAAAATACTGACTTTACCTAACCCACCTGCCCTAACACAACTAAGGTTAGAACAAATAAGTCTGTTAGATGGTTTGCATAAATAAATTGGGGTGGTCTGATTGGAGAGGATGTAACAAGGAAGGTATTAATGTCATAGTATTAGTATGTCCATTATTATTGTAGTATTAATATGTCCATTAAAAACAATGGACATATGTTGATGAATAGTTTAGCACTAATAATGTTGAAATATTAATGGAAAATGAATGTGTTTTATATTGTGCTCATACGAAGTCATATGTACCATTTTTATATGTAAAATTCTGACTTTTGGGGAGTTGGTTACACTCAGCATATTATAATTAATGTCCTAAATATACCTTGAAAAATATCATGCGAATTGTGTATTGTTTGACCTAGTTGGTTGTGTTTGTATTTGTACATATATAGCACAATTAGTATACTTGTGTATTAATTGTGCAGATTATGTATTTTGCATAAGTTCTATGATTATTGCAATTATGTATTGATTATATTTCTATAAATTGTGTATTGTTTTGTGCAAGTTGTGTATTAATTGTATATGTTTTTTTGTATGTGTATTTGTGGAAATTGTGTATTTAATGAATGTGTGCTAGTTATGTATTGTTCATATTTTGGTAAGTAGTGTATTGATTATATTTTTGAGCAAGTTGTGTATTTATTGTGTAAATGACGTAATTGTATTTGTGTAAATTGTATATTTATGCTGGTTGTGTATTTTCATATTTGGGGTAGTTATATATTGTACGTATTGTGCTAGATATGTATTTGTGCAAGTTGCGTAATAACTATGAAAGATGTGTAATACCTGTGAAAGTTGTGAATTAATTGCGCATGTTGTGTAATTGCATATGGACGAATTGTTTATTTATACATGTGTGTATTGATTGTCATTGTGCAAGTTGAGTAATTATATAGCAAGTTCGCTTGTATAAATGGTGCAAAGATGTATAGTAATTATACAATTTGTGTAATAATTGTCCATATTTTATAATCATTTTTGTGCTAATAGTGGATTTATGCAAGTTGTATTTTTAATTTGTTGAAGTGGAACTGGTGCAACTGTATTTTTGTGTGCAAATTGTGTATTTTGTGTAAGCTCTGTTATCTGAAAAAATAGATCTTTATGGTGTAAGTGTATTTTGGTTTATGAGACAATGTGTGGGTATTATGTGAAAATTATGTTTGTGAAATTGTGTAATTTTAGTGAAAGGGCATTTTATATTTCCTAAATGTATAAGAAATTTGTTATATTTGTGCTAATACAATACTTTGTGTAAATGTCATACTCTGAGTGCAAATGCAATATTTGTGCAAATGGTATATTTTTTTGCAACTGACATATTTTGTATGTAAATGTCATATTTTTGTCTATAAATGATATATTTTTGTGCGATGATGTATTTTGAGTGTAAGTAATATATTATGTGCATAAATGGCATATTTGGTGTGTAAATGCTTTATTTTCTGTGCATGGCATAAATTACATCTGATTAATGGGGACATGGTGGCAAAAGCTAGGCTGTTCTCTATGAATGTATAGGTTGTGGAGTATGTGTAGGTATGTATGCTTGTATTCGTGAGTGTTGGTTTAGAAACATGTCAGCTGATTTGCGTAGCAAGACTAGGATTTTTTTTTTTTGAGGTATAGAAATGATTAGCTTATGAATATAGTGGCTGGCATCCAGCTGAGTTGCTAGATGGATGAATTGATGTGCGACATTTGGATAGCTACTTGATGGAGGTGAGGACAGTTGACTAGCCTATGAACACAGGTACTAATCCGCTGTGCTGCCAGATGTGTGGAATATAGTGCGATATCTAGCTATAGGGTTTCATAATTGCTGTTGTGTATATAACTAAAATGAGAGCTATTTATTAAAACTATTATTGTAAGCTATTACTTTAAGTGACACCCCTTGGTTGTTTTAAGCATAAGGTGGACATGAATATGAATGAGATTGGGTGAAAATATACAGAAGCTGCCTAGTATGGGCCAATAGGATTTCTACAGTTGCCTTTATTCTAATGTTCATCTTATCTGCTATGCAGCCAGATGTACGATTCTGCAAAAAATTGCGGTATGACATTTGTATTGCTGTTGTACTTTTGCACTTATTACCGAATAATAATTACAGTTGTGGATGATTAAAATGTATATTCTTAAACCTCTGATTAGGTTAGGTGGGGATGGTTAGTCTAGCCATTTTTAAAAATAACATCAAATACAGTACACATACACGTAGGACGCTAAAGGCCGTATTGGTCATCTGGTGACGTCACACATAGTTGACCAGTCAGGTGCTGTAATACCTTGACACTTATGTGCTAATGGCCAGCAATACCTTATCCCTATACCTGAGGTCGCTTTTCGTGATGTCACTAAACAACAACAACAACTAGTCTGTAGAATGTATTTGTTTGTTATAAATAATAAGTTAGGTTAGGTTAGGATGGTTTAATAGGGTTTATGAATAACAGAAAAATATGAGCAATGCGTGAAAACACGAGCCAATGTATCCGAATATCAACTCTGGTGAAGCATAGAGAACAGTTGAGGTATTGGGAGTGATTAAGAGTTCACACTTATGTGTGAACCTCCTATAGGACCCGCATTAGCACGTTGGCTGGAAGCTCATTGGGGGCTTACAGCTCATTGGGGATGATGACGTCAGAAAAGCAGGTGATTGCAGAAGGCCTTATTTTAAAACATGAGACTTGCTTTTACTAAATGAATATTTGAATTTGTTATATTCTACAGCAAGGTGTGGGGAGGCATGTTTTGAGTGAATGTGAGACGTACATATATATTTACGCGTTTATGCAGCAATATTGGATTCGTACTGAAATCGCATTGGAGTCACCACGCCTGGCAGGGGACTGTTTTCATGCAAATGGATGATATTGGGTTTTCATTTTTATTTGCCCTATGATCAATAAGCATTCTGTGAAGACAGATTGTCTAAGCTCAAATTACATTCTCTAGAAAGACGAAGAAGAAATAGGGGTGACATGATAGAGGCGTGACTGAATGGCCATAGTAAAGAGGGATGTTAATAACCTATTAAACGTATCAACATGAAACAGGAATAAATTGGATAAGTTTTAGATTTAGGAAAAGACCTGGGTAAATACAGGTAACAGGGGACGAACTTGAAAATACACACATAACTTCTTGCACTGTGTTGCTCCCCTTTGTTTCATATGAATGGATTTTATTCTTATGCTCAATAAACGATCCTTGGCCAGACATGCTATTTTAGTAAAATGACTTATTCAGGGAATATGAAGACTGGCCAGCTGATGACGTCATTTATCCATTAGCAATGCCTGTGCATGGGTCACTGGGCTAACGAAATTTGGGTATGCAAGAAGCCAGCCTTTTAATCAATTGAACGAAAATTTTATATGTTCAAAGGAAGATGATATATGCTCAATAAGCAATCTCTGAAGAAAGACTGCCAAAGTTTAATTTACTATCTCTAGAAAGGCGAAGAAGAAATAGGGGTGACATTATAGAGGTGCGCCTGAATGGATTCATGAACTATAAGGAAATCACTAGCAGAAGTAACTAAAAACTGGTACGCCAAGTCACGACCTTTTAATACCCTTGAACGTACCTGTGCAAGGACACTGAGCGACTACCTGGTGACGTCATTGACCATTAGCGATGTCTGTGCAAGGGTCACTGGGGCAACTAAAAACGGGTATGCCACGTTTGGGCCGTCCAATCTCATTGGGGTAACTAAAAACGGGCATGCCAAGTTGGGGCCGTTGAATCTCACTGGGGCAACTAAAAATGGGTATGCCAAGTTGGGGCCGTTGAATCTCACTGGGGCAACTAAAAATGGGTATGCCAAGTTTGGGGCCGTTGAATCTCACTGGGGCAACTAAAAATGGGTATGCTAAGTTTGGGCCGTTGAATCTCACTGGGGGAACTAAAAATGGGTATGCCAAGTTTGGGCCGTTCAATCTCACTGGGGCAACTAAAAATGGTATGCCAAGTTGGGGCCGTTGAATCTCACTGGGGGAACTAAAAATGGGTATGCCAAGTTTGGGCCGTTCAATCTCATTGGGGGAACTAAAAATGGGTATGCCAAGTTGGGGCAGTTGAATCTCACTGGGGCAACTAAAAATGGGTATGCCAAGTTCGGGCCATTGAATCTCACTGGGGGAACTAAAAAATGGGTATGCCAAGTCGGCGGCCGTTGAATCTCACTCACTGGGGAACTAAAAATGGGTATGCCAAGTCGGCGCCGTTGAATCTCACTGGGGGAACTAAAAATGGGTATGCCAAGTTGGGGCCGTTGAATCTCACTGGGGAACTAAAAATGGGTATGCCAAGTTAGGGCCGTTGAATCTCACTGGGGGAACTAAAAATGGGTATGCCAAGTTGGGGCCGTTGAATCTCACTGGGGTAACTAAAAATGGGTATGCCAAGTTGGGGCCGTTGAATCTCACTGGGGGGAACTAAAAATGGGTATGCCAAGTTGGGGCCGTTGAATCTCACTGGGGAAACTACAAATGGGTATGCCAAGTTGGGGCCGTTGAATCTCACTGGGGTAACTAAAAATGGGTATGCCCAAGTTGGGGCCGTTGAATCTCACTGGGGGAACTCAAAATGGGTTTGCCAAGTTGGGGCCGTTGAATCTCACTGGGGGGAACTCAAAATGGGTTTTGCCAAGTTGGGGCCGTTGAATCTCACTGGGGTAACTAAAAATGGGTATACCAAGTTGGGGCCGTTGAATATCACTAGGGGAACTACAAATGGGTATGCCAAGTCGGCGACGTCGAAAAAAGCAAAACTGCGCCGACTTGGCATACTCCCCACTACTCACACCCACCTTTTGCTGGTGACCCCACACACTCCTGTTGCTGGTGACTTCCACACCCACATGTTGCTGGTACCCCAGCACCCACCTGTTGCTCGTGCCCCCCACACCCACCTGTTGCTGGGCCCCCCCACAACCACCTGTTGTTGGAGCCCCCCACACCCACCTGTTGCTGGTGCCCCCACACCCACATGTTGCTCGTGCCCCCCCACACCCACCTGTTGCTGGCCCCTGTTTGGCCCCCCCACCCCACCTGTTGCTGGTGCCCCCACACCACCTGTTCTCTGTGCCCCTACACCCACCTGTTGCTCTTGCCCCCTCCAACTACACCTGTTGCTGGTGCCTCCACACCCACGTGTTGCTGGTGCCCCCACACCCACCTGTTGCTGGTGTCCCCCTCACCCAACCTGTTTTAGGTGCCCCTAACACCCACCTGTTGCTGGTGCCCCCACACCCACCTGTTGCTGGTGCCCCCCACCACCTACCTGTGGCTGTCCCCTCACACCCACCTGTTGCTGGTGCCCCCCCACACCCACCTGTGGCTGGTGCCCCCACACCCAGCTGTTGCTGAGTGCCTCCACACCCACCTGTTGCTGGTGCCTCCCACTCCACCTGTTGCTGGTGCCCCCCACCACTCAGCTGTTGCTGATCGCCCTCCACCACCCACATGTTGCTGAGTGCCCCTACACCCACCTGTTGCTGGTGCCCCACACTCCACCTGTTGCTGGTGCCTCCACACCCACCATTGCTGGTGCCCCCCACACCATACTGCTGCTGGTGCCCTCCACGCCCACCTGTAGCTGGTGCCCCCCCATCCACCTGTTGCTGGAGCCCCCACCCACCTGTTGCTGGTGCCCCCACACCCACCTGTTGCTGGTGCCCCCCACACACCCTTTGTGGAGCCCCCACACCCACCTGTTGCTGGTGCCCCCCACACCCACCTGTTGCCCCAAACCCACCTGTTGCTTTGAGCCCCCCACACCCACCTGTTGCTGGTGCCCCCACACCCACACTGTTGTCAGTGCCCTCCCCCGAGCTGCCCCACACCCACCTGTTGCTGGTGCCCTCCACATGCCCACCTGTTGCTGGTTGCCCCCCACACCCACCTGTTGCTGCTTGCCCCCCACACCCACCTGTTGCTGGTTCCCCCCACACCCACCTGTTTGCTGTGCCCCAAACACCCACCTGTTGCTGGTGCCCTCCATCACCCACCTGTTGTTGGTGCCCCCCCACACCCACCTGTAATGCTATACGCCCCCCATCACCAACCTGTTGCTGGTGCCCCCCCACACTCACCTGTGCTGCTTGCCCCCCCACACCCACCTGTTGCTGGTGCCTCCACACCCACCTTTTGTGGTGCCCTCATCTGTTGCGTGACCCCCCCCACACTCACCTGTTGCTCTGCCCTCCACACCCAACTGTTGCGGTGCCCCCACATCCACCTGTTGCTGCTGCCCCTCACACCCACCTGTTGCTGTTGCCCCCCACACCCACCTGCTGTGCCGCACTGTGCTATGGTGCCCCCCACACCCACCCTGTTGCTGGTTGCCCCCAACCCACCTGTTGCTGGTGCCCCCTCACCCCTCTGTTGTTGGTGGCCCCCAACACCCACCTGTTGCTGGTGCCCTCCACACCAACTTGTTGCTGGTGCCCCCCACTCCCACCTGTTGCTGGTGCCCCTCCCACACCCACCTGTTGCTGGTACCCCCATACACCCACCTGTGGCTGGTGCCCCCCACACTCAGCTGTTGCTGATGCCTCCACACCCAGCTGTTGCTGGTGCCTCCCATACCCACCTGTTGCTGATGCCCCCCACACTCAGATGTTGCTGGTGCCCCCATCACCCATCTGTGCTGCTCCTCCTCCACACCCACCTGTTGCTGGTGCCCCCCCACGTTCCACCTGTTGCTGGTGCCTCCACACCCAGCCATTGCTGGTGCCCCCCACAACCAGCTGTTGCTAGTGCCCTCCACGTCCACCTGGTACTGGTGCCCCCCACGTCCACCTGTTGCTGGAGCCCCCTCACCCACCTGTTCTGGTGCCCCCACACCCACCTGTTTCTGGTGCCCCCCACAACCACCTATTGTTGGAGCCCCCACACCCACCTGTTGCTGGTGCCCCCACACCCACCTGTTGCCCCAACACCCACCTGTTGCTCTTGCCCCCCACACCCACCTGTTGCTGGTGCCCCCACACACACCTGTTGCTCGTGCTCCCTACACCCACCTGATGCTTTGCCCCAACACCCACCTGTTGCTGGTGCCCCCACATCCACCTGTTGCTCTTGCCCCCCACACCCACCTGTTGCTCTTGCCCCCCCACACCCACCTGTTGCTGGTGCCCCCCACACCCACCTGTTGCTTGTGCCCCCCACACCCACCTGTTGCTGGTGCCCCCTCACCCACCTGTTGTTGGTGCCCCCACACCCACCTGTTGCTGGTGCCCCCAAACCCACCTGTTGCTGGTGCCCCGCACTCCCACCTGTTGCTGGTGCCCCCCACACCCACCTGTTGCTGGTACTCCCTACACCCACCTGTGGCTGGTGCCCCCACACCCAGCTGTTGCTGATGCCTCCACACCCAGCTGTTGCTGGTGCCCCCCATACCCACCTGTTGCTGATGCCTCCACACTCAGCTGTTGCTGATGCCTCCACACCCATCTGTTGCTGCATCCTCCACACCCACCTGTTGCTGGTGCCCCCCACGTCCACCTGTTGCTGGTGCCTCAACACCCAGCTATTGCTGGTGCCCCCCACAACCAGCTGTTGCTAGTGCCCCCCACGTCCACCTGGTACTGGTGCCCCCCACGTCCACCTATTGCTGGTGCCCCCACACACACCTGTTGCTGGTTCCCCCACACCCACCTGTTGCTGGTGCACCCCACAATCACCTATTGTTGGGGCCCCCACACCCACCTGTTGCTGGTGCCCCTGTTGGGTATCTGGGGCTTGAACTCAGAAATTAAATTATTTAATTATTGTATTGTAATAACTCGAAGGACCACCCACTTTTGAGAAAAGAGGGAAAACAAATAAAAGTGATCATTTGAATGACACTAGAGAACCAGTGTCTATGGAAATTCATTTAATGAATAATCACTTGAAATTAATGAAGACTGTAATTATTAATTAAAGCCAAAGCCTCAAATATCAACATTGGGGGGTTATTTCTAGAAGTTCATATATATCTAGGAACCAGTGTGGTTCGTCACTAGTTCATTGTGGTATTAATAACATGGTAAATCTAACTACAATATATTCAAATATGTGATAATCAAATCATGATCATTAATCACTGAGCATAAACATTAAGTACCAAATCTGTCAATAATTATTCAGTAGAAAATTGTATGTGAATCATATAAAATCAATAATCAAGTTGAATAAATTTGTACGAAAAAATGTGTCTTAGCTGTAAGACGATTTCTAACGCCAGTTCATCATTCGTCCTCGTGGTCACGGAATCCCCATAGAGAAAGAACTCGAAATAAATAACACGACTGATGAGAATCTTGCTGGCACCTCATATACACGCTGTAATACAAGAAATTTAAGTAGCGATGGACTAGGCTACAAATTATATTCAGATATTCATGAAACTGAATGATTTCACGAAAATCTACTCACTTTGTGTTTTTATTAATCTCTCCTCCTAACGACAGACTACTCACAAATATACAATCTCGAGTGATGCATCGCCCCGAATTATATACTTAGCTGAGCGTATTGAATACTGAAATCTGCCGAAATCGCGTCAGCCAATCTCAATGTTCACTGTTGTGCACACTTAATTACGAGTCCTGGTTTCGATTGTCGACGCGTTATTAACTGACGAGGCACTAGAGAACACATAGGCAAGTAATTTTCACTTATTAACTGGGTATCAACGTAATTCTTGTCGATAAGAACTCCCAGCAGCTGCCATGTGCCTCACCAACGCTGCCTCGTGACCAAGCCTTGTTTTCGTAATGGCGTCGCCGCCTTCCCTCTCCCCGCTCTCGCATTCACCAGGGAAATTATTAATTAAACACGAATTATTCTTTTCCGCGCAATTATGGATGAAATGCGATAATATGAACTGGGTTGGAATTATAGGGATTTAATAATTATAATATTCTCGATAAATGATCTCTAGCGAGAAATGGAGAGGCTATTTATACTTCTCCAGAGCATTCGAGCGTAACAGAATAAAAACTGTTACTAAATAATTTCAATTAATAACTCTCGATTTACATGATCAGGAGTCATATTATCAGCAATATGCTCAGATTAAATTATATTAACACTACTGTTAGTGGTGTTAAGAACTACTGCAATTAGTAAGGTGATGATAATTTATTATAATACAACAGTAGATGATAAGTATTGGAAATTTCCAACACCCCCCACACCCACCTGTTGCAAGTGCCCCCTACAACCACCTATTGTTGGAGCACCCACACCCACCTGTTGCTGGTGCCCCCCACACCCACCTGTTGCTGGTGCCCCCCCCCCACTCACCTGTTGCTGGTGCCCTCAACACCCACCTGTTGCTGGTGCCTCCACACCCACCTGTTGCTGGTGCTTTCCACCCCCACCTGTTGCTGGCGCCCCCCACCTCCACCTGTTGCTGGTGCCCCCACACCCACCTGTTGTTGAAGACCCCACACCCATCTGTTGCTGGTGCCCGCCATACCCACCTGTTGCTGGTGCCCCAACAACCAGCTGTTGCTGGTGCCCCGACACCCACCTGTTGCTGGTGCCCCCACAACCAGCAGTTGCTGGTGCCCCGAAACCCACCTGTTGCTGGTGCCACCACACCTACCTGTTGCTGGTGCCCTCTGCACCCACCTGTTGCTGGTTCCCTCCGTACCCACCTGCTGCCCCTCACACCCAGCTGTTGCTGGTGCCCCCCACACCCAGCTGTTGCTGGTGCCCCCCACACCCACCTGTTGCTGGTGCTCCCCACAACCAACTGTTGCTGGTTCCCCGACACCCACCTGTTGCTGGTGCTCACCACACCCACCTGTTGCTGGTGCCCCCATACGCAGCTGTTGCTGGTTCCCCCCACACCCACCTGTTGCTTGTGCCCCCCACACCCACCTGTTGCTGGTGAGCCCACACCCACATGTTGCTGGTGTCCCCCACACCCAGCTGTTGCTGGTGCCCCCCACACCCACCTGTTGCTGGTGCCCCCCATACCCACCTGTTGCTGGTGCCCCCCACACCCACCTGTTGTTGGTGCCCACAACACCCACCTGTTGCTAGTGCCCCCTACAACCACCTATTGTTAGAGCACCCACACCCACCTGTTGCTGGTGCCCCCCACACCCACCTGTTGCTGGAGCCCCCCACACTCACCTGTTGCTGGTGCCCTCCACACCCACCTAATACTGGTGCCTCCACACCCACCTGTTGCTGGTGCCCCCACAACCATCTGTTGCTGGTGCTCCGACACCCACCTGTTGCTGGTACCCCCACACCTACCTGTTGCTGGTGCCCTCCGCACCCACCTGTTGCTGGTGCCCCCACAACCAGCTGTTGCTGGTGCCCCGACACCCACCTGTTGCTGGTGCCCCCACAACCAGCTGTTGCTGGTGCCTACACACCCACCTGTTGCTGGTGCCCCACACCTACCTGTTGCTGGTACCCTCCGCACCCACCTGTTGCTGATTCCCTCCGCACCCACCTGTTGCTGGTGCCCCACACCTACCTGTTGCTGGTGCCCCCCACACCCACCTGTTTCTGGTGCCCCCACACCCACCTGTTACTGGTGTTCTCAACATTCACCTGTTGCTGGTGCCCTGCGCACCCACCTTGTTGCTGGTGCCCCCACACCCACCTGTTGCTGGTGCCCCCACACCCACCTGTTGCTGGTGCCCTCCGCACCCACCTGTTGCTGGTGCCCCCACACCCACCTGTTGCTTGTGCCCTCCGCACCCACCTGTTGCTTGTGCCCCCACACCCACCTGTTGCTGGTGCCCTCAACACCCATCTGTTGCTGGTGCCCCACACCCATCTGTTGCTGGTGCCCTCACACCCACCTGTTGCTGGTGCCCCCCACACCCACCTGTTGCTAG
>WNGS01148046.1:60206-75142 GCA_020271785.1 Procambarus virginalis | reverse complement strand
GAATGAATGAATGACGCGTTTGAGGTAGAGCAGAGGTCAGACCTATGACCTTCCTTCAATTCAAGCTTTTGCATCTCTAGGCAGATCTGTCCGCAGCTGCTGCCTCCAATGTTGATGTCGATGTTTATCTGCATTGAGGTCGCGTTTTTCAGGTCTTTGAAACGCAGCGGGTCTTCCGTGAGGCTCTTTCCTGTTGCCAGTTCTCCGTACAAGAGGTCCTTCGGTATGCGGCCATCTTCCATGCGTGTGGCATGACCCAGCATTCACGTGCGGCTCTGCTTCAGGAGAATGAACATGAAGGGATTCCTGTTTCCAAGAGACTGTGTTGTTGGTGACATGGTCTCTCCATGTAATGTCAAAGATGCGTCTCAGGTTCCGCATGTGGAAGGTATTGAGCCGTCTCTTCAGGCCAAGGCCAGGGTCAGGATTCGGAGCCGTAGAGAAGTGTACTCACCACACATGCCATGTAGACTCGTCTAAAACTAGCTATAGCCCAACCAAGGCGGGCATAGTCACCCCATCCTGTTTTAAAGATCAATTATACAATCGTTAACCGCCTTTACCTGATTAAACAAATATTTTTGTTTATATGTATTTATTTATGGCTATTACCATGATAGGCTTATAGCTATTTGATTGAATTAAAAATATCCTGGTATTGAACCCATTAAAGATGCCTCCCTGGGTTGTCTTCAAAACGATGTTCATATGTTGACAACAATCTCTATATCCTGGGTGGCTGAACTTGTCCATAAATCGTCCTTGTGGTCTCTCATACACCATATAACTCACAGGTATTTACTCTATTTTGAAGGAAAATTTCCACATCTTTATGGAAGGAAATGAGAGCTTGGAGTCCATTATTAGGACTGAGGCAAGACAAAAATTTGCCATGTTTACTCCCATCGTTTTGAAAGTACAAACGCAAATTTTGTTTGCACCTTTGTGCTGCTGTCCTTTGCGGACGGATGGCTGTATTGATATTGTAGATTTTCATGTGCTGGTGCTGTGGTTGTCCAGGATCTGTCACCCCCCCCCCCCCTTTTGGATTCTAAGTGTACTAGTTTTTCTAGTGTTTTCAAGAACGTAGCTCCTTTAGACAGAACTTTAACAATCTATATTACTTTTCTTAACTGTCAATTTGACCTTGGTCCATCAAAGTCCACCAGGACACTATCACCAGGTTGTATATTACTTTGTTACATGGAGAATTTACCCCATAATGGTGCTCGCTTAGAGAGATTAGGTACTCCTAAGTCCATATTTCATTCCACTTATGTATTATGTTGGACAGATGCTTGTTCCCTTGTACTAACTCAATCTCCCACGTATGAGGGATCTCTGATTCCTCATCTGGTAAGGATGGTACTGGAGTCATGGGTCCACGGTACATTTTTTTTTTTAAATATATACAAGAGTTGTTACACTCTTGTACAGCCAATAGTACGCGTAGCGTTTCGAGCGAGTCCCTGGAATACGACCCCCACGAAGAAAAGTTTTTACAACCAAGTACCCATTTTATTGTTGAATTAAACAGTCTACAGTTAAGGATTTGTGCTCAGTAAATCCTCCCCGGTCAGGATACGAACCCGTGACAAAGCGCTCGCGGAACACCAAGTGAGTGTCTTACCACTACACCACGGAGACTGTCAAAACATTAAGTGAGCTGGACTACTGGCACAGGTTGAGTAGAGTCACCTGAGATGTAAGTCAATGGTTGATTATTTATTCTAGACCCGATTTCTTTGACTACTGTTTGGAGCTCCGTGACCTATCTTCTATCATCAAACCTCCGTGCCATGGAACTCAAGGTAGGATGAATTTCGTTTACACATTTTTTCCAGTGCTTTATAGAGTTCGGGATAACTTGAGCAGTCACATCAGGTGTTACTTATAAACTGATCTAGTAGCTTCACAGGTAAATAAACAGATGTACACCTTATCAGATGTCCATCTTCTGTACCTGTATATGGTTTTTATCATCTTCCTAAGTTGAGAGAAGCTGCACAGTTTATGGCGTTGGCCGCTGGTTTATCAACAGCGGTCATGGATTGTATAACAAGGACCAGTGGCTTTTGGGCCAACAAGCATTAACTCACTATAGATGCCCTGGTGCTAAATTCAACCTCAAGAAAGTACTGAGTCTTCCTCTTGTTAAGTGATTCAGGAAAATTTCCTACAGAGTCTAGTTCCTACTGTTTATGGACTGACTCCAGTCCATCATTAATTATGTGACTGATTTCTTAGAGTAATTGTTCTTGGCTCAGTCATGCTACTTTGACAGTTTCAGAATATTTCTGCTCAAGAGGAGTTGTTGCCCTAAAGCGTAGCACTGGCCGGGACATTAACTTCCCTCCTGTAGACTGTAACAAGTAGATTTCTAATGTCTGTTTCCCCAAAGATAAATGAATTGTTTTAATTAGCACCCATAAGGATGCCAATATCCGTTATGTATATGGAATTTATCTGGTGGTTTGCTAAGATAAGCCCTATTTTGTTTATTGAATCTTGCTGTGGCTCCGAGACCAGTCACTTGTAGGACTGTCGGCATTGATTCCACAACAAATACATACAATGGTCTTATACATTTCCCTAGAGGAACTAGGAGTTTTACTACCTTGTGTTCTTGGTGCCCTGTTATAATTTTATGATCCAAAGTAAGGCTCGTGGTGTAGAACTTTCCCCTAAGTAAGTGAACCTCCCAGCCTCAAATCAATAAGTTCAAAATGTCTTGGGTTGAGTGACAGTCTAAGTAAAATCCACACGCTTACTGGGTCGAAATTACTACATGACACCTTATATAAACAATATTTACAGAACTGCAACAAAGGACATTTAATCACAAAGTTAACAAGGTATACGTCACATCAATTAGTTGTCACTAAGCAAATATGATTTATGAACAAGTGGTATACTAGATAGCGTGGGACAGGCTGGTAAGTTGTTGACAAGGTGAGTGGTAACGTTAATTGCCCAGATTTGCGGCCTTCATTTACATTGCATTTACATTGCAAGACATGCCAGCAAAACTAATGTCAATGAAATCAACAATGGCTACGGGCAATTAGCAATCCCTGAGTAATCGTACCAGGATCTGTCAAAGCTTGACAGCTCGCTTAATTCACGAAGAATTTACGTTAAAGCTCGCCGTCACTAAGACTGCTTAGCTAACATCGATCAGTTAATACGATTACTAATTACCGCATATTATATTACTTTAAATTAATGCAATGACACTCAAGAATGATTTAACACAAGTATACTGACGTCTCGAGCTACTGAACGCAAGTACACTGACGACACTGAGTCAACACAACATGGTAATAATAATGTACCAACCCGTTCTCGCACTTTCTTACAGTCATTATTGACATATTAAATAAGTGCATATGTGACATACTAATTTATTGTGAATATTTTATTTTACCTTGAAAAGCTTCATTGAAAACACCTACCTTACCTAACCTTCTTAGTATGTTAAGATAAGCATCTTATTGCTTCTTAATTACAATTATTACTTAACCTATACCTATAATAGGTTAAGTAATAATTGTAATTAACGAAGCAATAAGATGCTTATCTTAGCATACTAAGAAGGTTAGGTAAGGTCGGTGTTTTCTATGAAGCTTTTTGAGGTAAACTAAAATAGTCACAATAAATTAGTATGTCACATATGCACGTATTTAATAAGTCAATGTTGACTATACGAAAGTGCGAGAACGGGTTGAATGTACACACCAATACGGGTCACTGAGACCAACAACAATACAATAAACCAAAGTACACCAGGTCACAGAGACCACCTACAAATAGTACACACAACACACCACATTGACACACTCTCGTGTCACTAAATCAATAATAAACAGAAAGTAAATTAGTCTTACTTGGACTTACAGCAATTCCCCTGGAAATAAAGACAGAACGGCATGGACATGGTTAACACACAGTGATGGTTTATATTGAAGCCACACTAAACACTGTAAAATACACACATCACAAAGACAACTAAATGTGTAAGAGCTGAATGTATAAGATAACAATCACACTGAAGATCTAGCTACAGTATTCACACATAAAAGATGTAGTAGGTATTTACCTATCGTGCTTCCTCGGGGAATCGAGCTCGGTCCCGTAGGGGAACTAGTGAGAATGAACACAGGACGGCTGAATTAAATTCAACACAAGGAATTTGCACATCAAAAGAAGATACAGATCAATTTCTGTTTGAGTACTCACGTTAATTTATACCGGTATGACACTCTCACTGCTCCAGCTGTTGATTGAAGACCACACACTGGAGATGACGGAGTGAGGAGGAGGTCGGGTTGGAACACCGACGCTAAGAGGTAGCGAGCGAGGTGAGGCTCCAGGCCCAGGGGCCTGAGGTGGTGAGGTACAGCAGGGAGGTCTTTCCTGCACGCTAGTGACAGATAGAGGCGAGAGTCGCCAAATATTTTTCCGCTAATAAACTTGGTATCGCGTTCCCGGTTATGCACCATTTTTGAGCACAAGCTTGATATATTGCTGAAGGCTTAATGAAAGCAGGCTAGTACAGATGTATGTACATATATGAATATATATATAAGGGGGGCGCCGCGAGGGACACCAGGAACACAATGGCGAGGATGGGAAATAATTTAGGTCCACATTCACAATATCGAAGATTTTCCCACGATCATCACTCAAACACATACAATCGTTTCCTGATTCTTATATCTCACTGTTACGGGGCAATGAAATGACGAATTGCTCTAGGTGAAGCCGATGTTCCATGGTTACTCTGAAACAGTCCGGTTGCACCTGTTGGTGTCTTATGTGACGGCTATGACTTCACTTATGTTCTGAATTAACTTCTGACGGAGCCCGCAATCGCTGGATTCTGCAGCAACGATCACAGAGCGGCGTAGAATTAACTTGAGCTAGTTGGAGGTTGATATAGGCATGAGAAACCAAGGTCTTGGCCAGGACCTGACCTCCCTACATCTCAACAGCACAGATCCTCCACGCAGAACACCCGCCTGAGGCGCAGGAATCTCACACCAGCGCAGTTTTGGCACGAGAATTCGGGCAGCGGCTCCTTTGGTGCCAGGCACTCGACCAATCAGGTATGAGCATCGGCAGAATCCTTCGTGCCGCTTCCAATAAGAGTAAAGCCGGCAGGAAACGCTGATGACGTCACGTCACCGGCATAGGGGAGCCGTTGGTACTTGAGGTGGTCCCCTTAGCCTCCTCTCTCTCTCTCTCTCTGTTGTCAGGTGCTCGAGGTATAGAATTCAGGGAAAACCGGTAACTATTCACACAGAACACTTACGTCAACGAGAGTTACTTCTTTGGAATGCTGAAGGCATCCCCTTTCGAAAGGGATGTGATTTCACTAGTCTATCTCCACTATCAAGGAAGGTAGACTTTTGTGCACACCATGTGCACATCTCCACCATTTTCAGAGGCAAAAGGCTTTTTCCTACTAATACCTAACAGATGTAAGTTAGCTGAGAAGTGACCAAAAACCCAACTTCTCACAGATACCATAGGTGAGATATGGATAAATGAGTGAATAATACAGAGCAACTTGGGCAGGGCAAGGAACATACTATCATGATCTTACTGTAATGGTATGTGCAGACCATAGCTCCTTCCCCTTCCCCTTCCCATTCCTGTTCCTCTTCCCCCTTCCCCCTTCCCCTTCCCTTCCCTCACTTGCCTTTCCTCCCTTTGGTCATCCCTCCCATTTGTCACGGTCTGACCCTCGTGGTCATAAACAGTTTGAAGTCACTTGTTCCCCCAATCCGTTTTCCCCTTTCCCTCCATCTGTCCAGTGACGAACTGGAAATAGTACCTCAGAGCCAATAAACTTGTGCTCTCAAATTACATGTTGGTGCCCAGCCAACGTTTCCCACAGAACAGTCGTTGGTGCTGTTCCAGTTACTGGAGTTTTCTGTCAAGAGGAATTGACCCTTATGGTCAAGCCTGGTTCTGATTGGTTGAAGCCATGGAGGCCTGTGGAGGCGGGGTCCCCCAGGGTAGTGCCTGTCCATGCCATTGGCCAAGCTTTTAGAACACCCAGTTGTGATTAAATCCATTGGCCATAGGCTTGGAATAGGCGGAGTTAAATTGGGCCTAGGAACTAAGTGGGAGGAGCCTGTCCCACTGGTAAGCGTTTTTAGAAAAGATGAGTTAGTGTGTCTTAGAGTGTACTGGGGCCCAGATATCCTGATCTGTGGGGCAGCCACTCAACATCGTGGCCGAGGTTGCAGGATTAAGGTAATGTCTGTCAGTGCTTTGGTACAACAGTAAATGCACCTCAAAATGTTCCCATTGCCTCTTAGGATGTGTTAGGACATTTGAAATTTGATTTTTATTTACGTGTTTTATTTAATAAAAAAATTATTTGTTCTAGTGGTATTCAGTTAATTCTCCTTTTAATATATTTTTCTACTTGGTCATTATTATATGTGGTTGAGGGTTGACTTGGAAAGTTCCTGTGTTCTCCTCCATCTTATGAATATTAAAGTTGCTCTTGAATCCCCCTTCAGTTCAGTAAGATTACAGTATTAATCCATTAAGATTTATTTACTTGCCCCTTTGAGTTCCAGGATTTTTGAGTCCCTTCCTTCCTGGAGAACCAATAATTTAGACACATTCATTTATGGTTGGGAAGGTTATGGCTATGTTTTAATGATTTTAATTATTAGTTATAAATTCATAACCCCTGTTCTTGTTGTGTCCTTGTTTAATATTCAGCTTATATTCGTGGCAGTCCAGTGAGGGGGTCACACTGGTCTGTAGCAGTGTTAAGCAGGGGTATTGAGTGAAGTAGGGAAAGGGTTATTACAACAAGGGTAGCGTTAGAACTATTACATTACCATGTCCATCATACTTTCATTCTAATAATAGAACGTTTGCAATGTTAGTAATAACGGAAACACAACTAAAGCCTTTTTCTGGTCAGAATTAGTCGACAACTTGTCCGCTGGTGACCTGGTTCCGTACAGGGAACCCTCACTAACACCAATTAAGTTTTAGTGCTTTGAGTAAGTTTTACGGAGCTTAGCGTCTGAGAGAGTACAAAGACCATCCACAACACTCGACTCGGGGCAGGTAAAAAGCAACACAGAACATACACAGTAACATCACACAGAGAGCATAGAATAACAAGAAACACAGAATGACAATAATACAGATAACAGGGCACACACAGCAATATAACATAAAAGTGAAAACAAAGAACAATAAAAATACATGGGAACATACAAAAAAACAAAAGCTACACAACCCTGACGGGGCGTGCCAAAGGTGTCAGTAACGAAAAAAGTGCACAGAGAAACACATTGAAACCAAAGGTAAAAACAAAACAAGAAATACATATATACAACTTAAAACATTCGCAAAATACATGCACCATGTGTCACAACACTCAACAGCAGACATCATACCATAAAACAAGAGCACAGAACACACACACGGCTCACACCACAGTCGAAGAAAATTTCACAAACAAAAACAACAGGTCGCAAAGGCCAAATGAAGATACATCTGAACAGGCCCACGCAGGGGCCAGAAACAAACATCCACACCACACACTCGCACACACAAAAACGCGCACCCATGCACGCAGGCATTGGGAAACAAAATCCCACACAGACACGCGAGAAGAAGCACCAACCAAAACAAAGACAAACAAACAAAACCCAAACATACGAACTACTCATACTTATCCGGGTACTCCCGCTCCCGAAAATGTAAGCAGTAAGCCTCCCAAACCAATAGCTCGTCATCAGAGATCAGACGACCATGAGCCGCAAAAGGCTGAGGCATTAAATTTAAACCTCCCCACCCACTCCATCACAAGGCGACAGGTCCTGCACCCCCAACAGAGGGAAATCTTCTTTTCTAAATAAGTTCATAGGAGCAGCCGCCACTCCAGTACAAGCAGCTGCCTGGTAAAGGCCACCACCAAAAAACATGCTCGTGGCTGCCCTGTGTGGAACGTCCGCATATTGTAGCCTATCAAGGTAACCATGGAGGGAACAGGTGCCTTGAGCTGCAGGGAGTCCGGGTTTCACACGAGACACCACGCCACCTGCCACACCACACCACCTGCCGGAAGAGACGGAGTTCATCCGGATGGAAACTATAGTCCCAAACTGGCTAAAGTACCATCAAAGCATGGCGTCTGTGGACTCGAACGGCACACAATGCAGTACCACATATGTCACCGAGCAGCATTGATCAGAGATAGCGACGGTATCACCGTCCCCAGGGAGAGTAAATGAGCGCCCATCATAACCGGCCACAAAGTCCTTATAAACAGCAGTGGAGTGAAACTTCACAAGTGCCCGATGGGTAGTTACAGTTGGAGCCCATACACATTGGCAACACGAACATGTAGCATATCCAACAGGACAATCTCAACAGCAAGGTAAGATTCACGTCCAGAAAATTCCAGACCCACGGTCTCAGGGCAGCAGAGCCATCATGCCAGTGAATGGCCGTAAGGTTCAGCTGGTCGATGCATAATGAACTTCTCTCAGTATTTGCTGGCAACCTATTCCATCAGCTTTAGTGACTGAAAGGTCATCAACCAACCTGTTGTAATTACTGTTAGTTCAATTTGTTATTTTATGTTTGCCATGCATATTTCGTGTTCGAAACAAAGCAGAAAAATGCAGTTAAAATATATAAAATTAAATACATTTTCAGGATCGGGCAATGTTACTCCAGCTTCGGGGTTCTTATGACATTGGTCATTTTCTCGAGCAGTAGAGCAATAATTACTGACCTTATCACTTTAACTATTACTGGAGTTCCACCTGCGCTGCCGTTGAGTGAGGACATGTTGCTTGACCGCTCCGGCAGTTTGGGGTAATTGCCGTTTTCGCCTGCAGGGGTTGTGGGGGTGTCTACCCTCCCTGCTGTTCCTGGTGGTGGGGACGTGGTGTGTTTTGCGATGGGCGGCCCTATTCCCGCTGTCGTGCGGTTAAACTCCATCGGATTGGAGTTTACTGGCCGTGCTGGTTACCCGCTGGTGGACCTGGTGTTGAGTGACATGCTTCGAGTCTCGGTTCGGGACGTTTATGGTGTTGAGCTGGTGACTGCTCACCGTGTCATCATCAAGTTTGTGGGAGAGGCGGTGTACCGTGATTTTCTACGGAGGTATGAGGGACGTACTTTGCAGCTGCAGGAAGGCTCCGGGTTTGTGACAGTTTTGGACCGTAGTGGAGCTGTGACGTACGTCAGTGTTCATGGCGCCCCCATGGAGTTTCCTGAGACATTCCTCCGGCGATTCTTCCAGAGGTACGGCTCTGTCATCAGTGTGCGGATGAACTCACTTTCGTCCGGCACATATTCGGGAGTGAAGACCAACATTCGGACCCCCGGGATGTGACTGAAGTCGGACATTCCGTCCTCTGTCCAGCTGTTGGGACACTACGTGCGGGTGTTTTCCCGCCAAACACACACCGAAACTACGACGTTGGTACAACGTTCGAACGAGTTTTAACGCCTCCTAACCAGTTATAACAACCAATATAGCAAGTTGTAACAACGTTCTAATACGTCATAAACACGTTAAGCCAAGCTGTAACTTTATTACAAGCTGTAACTGTATTACTGTATTTATTACAAGCTGTAACTTTATTACCAAGCTGTAACTTTATTACAAGTTGTAACAAGCGGAACATAGAGACACTTTTGGTTTGTGTTTCCAGGGTTATGCCCGACAACCCCGTACTTGCTTCCGGTCTGGCTTGTTGTGGCATCAGGCTGCCGGGTGTACTGCTGATCCGGTCGCTCCCGTGAACTTGTTCCGTGAAGAGGATTTCCCGCCGCTCCCTCTGGAGGAGGACTCCGGGGGTGAGGAGGTGAGCATCCCGTTCGTTGCTGAGGCTCCCCCAGTGTCACCCGACGTTCCCCTGGTTGTCGCAGACCCTCCTCTGGGTGTTGCGGTGCCGTCGGATGTTCCTCCTGTCCATGACTGGCCCTGCAGCTCCCGTGGACCTTCCTGGTAATACCTGTGGAGCATCGCCATCTCCTTCCTCATCTTCGGATGCGGATCCTGGCCCTGCGTCCGCGCCTCGGGTCCCTGATGTGCTGGGTGCTGGGGTGGCTGTGGAGCCTCCTGCTGTGTGTGGTCCGGTTCCTCCTGTGGTAGAGGCTGCTGCCGTTCTGCGTCGGGCGTCGGTTCGTCTGGCTAGTGGTGCCCGTGCTTCTGGATCTGCTTCCGGCTCTGACGATATCCGGCCTGAGCCCAAACGTTCCAGGCGTTCGTTTACTGCCTGGGCTGATGTTGGGGAATTCAGTGAATGTGGGTCTTCAGGCGTTGATGGCGTGGCTCCAGATGGGTCGTTGTCTCCACGGTTGGTGGTGGCGGAGGTACATGTGCCTGCTGGGGCTGGTGCCTGTGTCTCGGGTGTGCCTCCTGTTCCTTCCCTGCCCGGGGGCTCTCCGCAGTGGGGTGTGGTGGCTTCCGGTGCTGGGGGTGGTGAGGATGCTGGTGCTGGGCGTGGCCTGGTGGTGACTTTGAGAAAGGATGCGTGTCGCCATGGTTCCCTGCAGTCGTCTGGTGGTGTACCCTTGGCCGCTGATGCCCCTGTGGTGGTGCCCTCTGTTAAGCCCTCTGTCGAGCCCCCCTCCTGTGTGCATTGAGGACCTGGTGGCCTGGGTTGCCGAGTTCCTGCTGCTTGAACGGCCGGAGGACTTTACTGGTGGGCTGGTTCTGGGTGTATGGGATCGGGTAGCGACTACTGGCGTCTGGAGGGACACCGTGTGGGTTCCACGTCTGCCGGCGTTTGTTTCCGGGATTCCGGTTCACATGGCACCCCCAGTGTTAGGCCACGCCTCCTGGACAACGTGGATGCTTTGGGAGGCGTTCAATGTGCAGTTTCCACAGGATAGGTACCCGGGCAAATATGTACGCTGATTTCATGTTACTGTAGTTGTTGTTTTTGTTGGAATTCTTAATTAGTTGGGTGCTGTGCAAAGTGTCTTGTTATGTTTCTTGATGTACTTTATGTTGTGTTTTATTCTCGGTCCTTCAGGCCAGTGCATGTATGTTGTTGTGTATGCACCTGTTTTGTTTTTTGGTTTGCGTGGTTTGCTTATTTATTATTATTGTTTGTTTTGGCCTCGCCCTATGTTTGTTATGGGACGGTTGATTTGGTGTGTTTTTATTCCTGTATTGTTTCTGTGCTGTACGTTTGACCTGGTGTTTTCATATTGCTTTACCTGTTGTACGTGTTTGTTCATTATGTTTTGTTTGGAATATATTGTTTGTACTGTTATGTTTTCTGTTATGCCTTTTGATGTATGTTTTGTTTTATGATGATTTTGTTTTGTGATGTTACTGTGATTGCTAGTTTCCCATTGTATTATGCTTTGTGCCTTGATGTCTGCTGTATTTTTCTATGCATTTATCATGTTTGTGGTTAGTTGTGTTTTGCTGTCGGCCCTTCTGGCCGGAGGTATATTGTTTTATTTTGTTCTGTTCTGTATTCTGTGTTGTTTTTATTGTATTTAAACTGCATGCTTTGCATGTAAAAAAAACTAAAAAAAACTGTTACCTTTATATTTTCTTTTAGTTATTGTTTCCTCATAATATATTTTAAAATATTTCATTGTATTCAGTCACTTCTTACCTTCCTCAGCAGCAACAGTGTTCGAGGGAGGGGGTGTGGGGGCACTGGGGGTTGTTTTGACGTATTGCTAACAGCTTTGTTCACGAGGGTTACATGGGAGGTTGGGCCCTCCCACCATACAACTATTTGTATAATTCATTGATTCATGTCATGCATAACTTGATCTTGTATTAATATTAGACAGGTTATCATTCTCCTGGTAATACATAATGTTGGGGTCTAAGCTCGCGAGCGTTCTTAAACCGAAGTGTGCTGTTTACTACCACAAAGTCTTCATGATGTTGGTTTCCTCAGTAGTTGCACCGCCTCTATGCTACTCGATGTTTAAAGGTAGTGCACGTATTCCTCTGGTAGTTCTGGATGTACCGTTCATATCATGCTAACTACTGTAAACGTTGTCAGTCTCACTCTGCCAGTTAGATACTGAATGTGCATGTTGTAGAGTGTCTACTTTTACTGGCAAGGCATTCCAGATTTCAGTTATTTGTTACAGTTTAACAGGTAGTAAAGATGTGTAGTGAGGTGGTAATTATCACCTTACAGGAAGGGAGTGCACTCACCACTGAAAGTATCACCCACAGTACCTGCTACTCATATGTTTTACCACGTGACAGTCATCTAAAACGACACCACTCACCATCCCTGTCCTTCTGTACTACAGAGATTGATGGCATTCTCGACTTTTCATTTACATTAGAAATTAGCAAAATTTGGCAGCAGGTACAAAAGAAAATTTAGCATCGTTTGTGGCACAGAAAATAAGAATTTTCTAGATATTATTCTGTGGAAGCCAATAAGAGAACAGAAACACAAACTGATCTATGTCAAAGGTACCAGCTTCACCTAGTATTTTATCAATGAACAAATGATTAATAACACACTGGGAAACATGATTTCTAATCATCTTGAAAATTAGGAGGAGCGCTACTGTAAATGGGACAATGCAGTTCTGATAGTAAGGTGCAGTCAATATGTAACCTGTTGCAGAGTGGTCACCTTGGGTTACAGTGCTAGAGGGGGAGGAAGGGGGAGGCCGGAGGTCGCAGTTAATGGTATTTAGTTTGTTTTTAAATACACGCCAATCTGTCTCTAGTGGTTGCGGAATGTATTTTGAATGACTGAGTAGAACTCTATGAAAGGAATGTGTTTTTGGACATAGGTCCTATATGAATGGATTCTTTAGTAGCGGCATATGTGAGTTAATTATAGGCAATACCAATATGACTAGGGGACCCAGGACAATTCTACAATTATATACCTACTACAGAAGTGGAATAGCCTGTATAGGATTTGTTCAAAACATGATGGAAAGGCCCCCACACTGCACCGAGCGGTTTTAAGCACTATAAATCAGAGGTGAGTAGAGTGCCTCAGGGAGCTCGTAAGTATAGTGTAGGATTGAAAAGTTCCACGTTGTTACTCGGGTATGAAATGGATGCCTGAGGCCTCCTGGTGTTGCAGAGCCCCACGTTTAAGGTAGCAACCATGTCTGATGTATCATCTACGAGCTCCCGGTCTACGGTCAGCCGCAGTGTTGCAAAAAAATCTCAGAGGACAACATAGAAGACATGTTGTTTGATGAACGACCGATTACTGATGATTTAGATTACAGCTCAGAGAAGTACTGTCATCGTTTTCACCACACTCCTTCCTTCCTTAAGTAGTTAGTGTTAATCCCGCGGGTCTTTGCCCCCTTGTTCGTGGGAGCCACTGCCCACCTTAGGGGCCCCCCAATCTACCAAGGGCTGGCCTTGAATTGCATCCCTGGCGACTGGGGAAATCCAACCTCACCTCTGTTGCTCTCAGTCGGACTTGCCCGCTGTAACACTGGATGAATTCACAGGTAAATCCTTACCTCTTTAAGTCAAGGTCGACAGCTGGGTGTTCATTTTCGTGTCCCAGCAACACTCCTCAGTGGTCTTATTTGTTATCACAAACCAAGGAGTCAATGTCAGATGCAATGCAATGCCACATAAATGGTCTACTCAAATAGCCCTAGAGACGAAGGCTCACTCAAACACAGTATAAAAAAAAATGATGATAAGTTTACCGAATAAAACTTTACTGGATCCGCATAAAGAATAATATACGTGGAACTGTCAGACGGCAGCCACACTCCTCACGCGCCTCTGGCAACACAGTCAGTTGGACGATTCAAAACTTCGATCCAGGCTTCTTGAATCCAGCCACTTTCACTAGCTGCCCAAAATGTCACAGCGCCCACACACATACCTTAACATATATTAACATATATTAACTCATGTATATATGAATAACCTGGCACCTAGCCTAACACTACCACACTGGCAGAAATAATAAAGACAATGCTCACGACATGAATGATATCCTAGCTCACCTAGACCAAGGGGTAATGGGAGGGAATTTATGTACCTTAACTCTTTCTACTACATAGTCGACATATCCTCTGGCGAGGATCCCTGAGGTCCTCGGTCCTGGCGTTCGGTCCTCCATTGATCAGAGTCCTGTACACATAAGGTCCTCAGTTGACTTGTAGATGCGCGTCCTCGCCATACTCACACTCTGCAGGCAGGTCCTCCTCCTCCTGAGGTACTGGAGACCGGTCCCTGTGCACGTCGTCTTCTTCCTCCCACACTGGAACTGTAGACAAACTTACAGTCTAGTTCAGTGTCTCCTCAGTCTTCCAGTGGACTTGACCCCGGGCACAGCAGCTTGCCTGACGCGTTTGAACGTGGCCCGCGGGGTGGGGTCTTCCCGAACCCCGCCCGGCATTCACCTCTGCCACAGACGGAGGTGAATGTCGGAGGAATGAATGAATCAGTAAAAGTGCTCTTGGCGCTCTAACACCAGCCAAGGTCTGCTTCCATGTACTTCCCAGGAATCAAATAATCTCCCATGACGTCTGCGGTACTACTGTGGCTGCATGGGTCCATTGGATGGGGCTTCCTAGCCTTCAAATCGGGAGCGCATTCGAGCGTTTCCGCTCTCGATGACAGGCTGTGACACACTGTACCCGCAGGAGCGCCGGGCCGCCCAGAGCCCTCCGCTTTGTGACGTCACGCCTCCCGAGGGTTCCTCGTCCATTGGTCTATATTGACACGTGACCCTACCTAGCATCAGAATCAACTGACGGCAGGCGTCACGCTCCTTTGGCGGGAAGTGGAAACCCTCGACACCATTTTGTAACACCAAAAGGGCGTAAGCTACTTGTAAAACCAAACTAAATCGGCTAATTCGCTGCCAAAACGATAACTTTCTATACCTTTATATATATCAAAATGTTCCCTGAGCATCAGAGATCGTGAAAGTCGCAGAAATATG
>WNGS01148046.1:16431-27898 GCA_020271785.1 Procambarus virginalis | reverse complement strand
GAGTAGCTACCAGGTGATGGTTGTGGTGAGTAGTGTAAAGGGCCAGAACGTGTCCGTTTTGCTTTTTCTGAGGGACACGATCTGGCCCCATGTTTTTTAGTTACCCCGGTGAGATTTGATGGACACGATTTGGCCCCATGTTTTTCGTTGCCCTGGTGAGATTTGACGGACACGATCTGGCCCCATGTTTTTTCGTTACCCCACTGACCCATGCACGGGCATTGCTAATGGTCAATGACGTCATCAACTTACCTGGGGATTAAAAGGCCGGCTCCTGGCCCCATCATTTTCGTTGCCTCAGCGACCCCGCACAGGCATTGCTAATGGTCACCCCGTCTTCATCTCCCCTGTTTTAAGTCCGTTTTCTGTTATAGTGTATTTATTCCCATTTTTCAATATTTATAGCAAAGGGGGATTCAAATGCTGTCTTCTGTCAAGCCTAATGTGCAATAGCGCTAACCATTATATGCTCGTTTTTTCTCAATAAGGTATTGCCATACTGTTTCCCATTGTCTAAGATCATTTTATAGCTAAGATTTCATATTGACATAAGAAAATGAGTTCACCCCTGTTACCAATCCAGTATTTACCCAGGTCTTTTTCCTAAATCTAAAACTCATTGCAATTTATGCCCATTATTTCATGTTCTGTCCAGTGTTGATAATTTTCATAGCCTATGAATATCCCAGTTAATCATGTTCATTCATTCACAGCTCTATCATGTTACATCTATTTCTTCGCCTTTCTAGAGAATGTGATTTAAGCTTTGTCGATCTTTTCTTCAGAGATTGCTTATTGAGCATAGGACAAATAAAAATGAAAACCTACTATCATCCATTTGTATGAAAACAGACCCCTGCCAGGCGTGGTGACTTCAATGCAATTTCAGTAGTAGTCCAATATAGCTTCATAAACTAATAGTCCCTGCCAGGCGTGGTGACTTCAATGCAATTTCAGTAGTAATCCATTATTGCTTCATAACACATAAATATATATGCTCGTACATAAATATATATGCACATCTCACATTCGATCAAAAACATGCCCTCCCCACACCTTACTGTGGCATATAACAAATCAAAATTCTCATTCAGTAAAAGCAAGCCTTCTGCAGTTACCTACTTTTCTGACGTCATCATCCCTAATGCGCTGTAAGCCCCCAATGAGCTTCCAGCCAACGTGCTAATGCCGGTCCTATAGGAGGTTCACACATAAGTGTGAACTCTTAATCACTACCAATACCTTAACTGTACTCTGTAACATCATAGGCGATATTCAGCTGCAATGGCTCATATTTTCGCTCACTGCTCATATTATCTGTTATTCATAAACCCGATCAAACCATCCTAACCTAACCTAACTTATTATTTATAACAAACAAATACATTCTACAGACCAGTTGATGTTATTTAGCGACATCACAAAAGCTACCTCAGGTATAGGGATAAGGTATTGCTGGCCATTAGCATGTAAGTGTCAAGGTATCACAGCACCTGACTGGTCAACTATGTGTAACGTCACCAGATGGCCAATGCGGCTTTTAGCGTCCTATTGGCATTTGAACTGTATTTGATGTTATTATTCAAAATGGCTAGACTAACCATCCCCACCTAACCTAATCAGAGGTTTAAGAATATACATTTTAATCATCCGCAACTGTAATCATTATTCAGTGATAAGTTCAAAAGTATAACAGCAACCCAAATGTCGTACTGCAATTTAAGCAGAATCATACATCTGGCAGCATAGCAGGTAAGATGAACATTAGAATAAAGGCAACTGCAGAAGTCCTATTGGCCCATACGAGGCAGCTCCTATATATTTTCACCCAATCTCATTCATATTCATGTCCACCTTATGTTTAAAACAACCAAGGGATCTCACTAAAAGTAATAGTTTACAAAAATAGTTTTAATAAATAGCTCTCATTCTAGTTGTATACACAACAGCAATTATGAAACCCTATAGCTAGATATCGTACTATAATCCACAAGTAGTTACCGCACATCTGGCAACACAGCGGATTAGTAGCATTGTTCATAGGCTAGTCAACTGTCCTCACATCCATCAAATAGCTATCCAATGTCGCACCTCAGTTCATCCATCTAGCAACTCAGCTGGATGCTAACCACTATATTCATAGGCTAATCATTTCTACGCCTCAAAAAAAATCCTAGTCTTGCTACGCAAATCAGCTGACATGTTTCTAAACCAACACTCGCAAATACAAGCATACATACCTACACATATTCCACAACCTATACATTCATAGAGGACAGCCTAGTTTTTGCCACCATTTCCCCATTAATCAGATGCAATTTATGCCATACACAGAAAATACGGCATTTACACACCAAATATGCCATTTATGCACAAATATATTATTTACACTCAAAATATACCATCACACAAAAATAATATTTATAGACAAAAATATGACATTTACATACAAAATATGTCAGTTGCACACACAAAAATATACCATTTACACAATATTGCATGTACACTCAGAGTATGGCATTTGCACAAAGTATGGTATTAGCACAAATATAGCAAATTGCTTATACATTTAGAAAATATAAAATGCGCTTTCACTAAAATTACACAATTTCACAAACATAATTTTCACAAAATACCCACACATTGGCTCATAAACCAAAATACACTTACACCATTAAGGTCTATTTTTTTCTGATTACAGTGCTTACACAAAATACACAATTTGCACACAAAAAATACAGTTGCACTAGTTCCACGTCAAAAAATTTAAAACACAACTTGTATAAATGCACTATTAGCACAAAAATTATTATAACACATGGACAATTATTACACAATTTGTGTAATTATTTTACATCTTTGCACAATTAATAAAAGCAAACTTGCTATATAATTACTCAACTTGCACAATGACAATCAATATACAAAGGTAAAAATAAACAATTCGTCCATATGCAATTACACAACATGCGCAATTAATACACAACTTTCACAAATATTACACATCTTTCATAATTAGTACACAACTTGCACAAAATACATATCTAGCACAAATACGTACAATACATAACTACCCCAAATATGAAAATACACAACCAGCACAAATACACGATTTACACACAAATACAATTACGACATTTACACAATTAATACACAACTTGCTAAAAAATATAATCAATACACAACAAAATATGAACAATACATAACTAGCACATATTCATTAAATACACAATTTCCACAAATACACATACAAAAAATATATACAATTAATACACAACTTGCACAAAACAATACACAATTTATTTAAATATAATCAATACATAATTGCAATAATCATACAACTTTTGCAAAATACATAATCTGTACAATTAATACACAAGTATACTAATTGTGCTATATATGTACAAATACAAACACAACCAACTAGGTCAAACAATACACAATTTGCATTATATTTTTCTAGGTATATTTAGGACATTAATTATAATATGCTGAGTGTAACCAACTCCCCAAAAGTCAGAATTTTACATATAAAAATGGTACATATGACTTCCTATGAGCACAATACAAAACACATTCATTTGCCATTAATATTTCAACTTTATTAGTGCTAAACTATTCATCTAACATATGTCCATTGTTTGTAATGTCTTATTAATACCTTCCTTGTTACATCCTCTCCAATCAGACCACCCCAATTTATTTATGCCAACCATCTAATAGACTTATTTGTTCTAGCCTTAGTTATGTTAGGGCAGGTGGGGTTAGGCAAAGTCAGTATTTTCTATGATAATTTTTAAGCAAATTTGCTATATCTTATCAAAATGCATCCTATTAAAACCTAAATTCAGCTAAATCTGTCAAAAATATACTTATTCTACACAAATTTGCCTAAATTCAACCTATCAAAAGCTGAACTAACTAAATATGAGCATCCCATATCCTCACATACAAGCCTATGTCGCCTCTGTCCATACATTACATAAGTTGGCCATATAGCTCAAACCTCAAATAGGAAAATTTACACTATTTTATAAACATGCTAGTTCATTATCCCTAAGATATTATATATCCTTCCCTACACGACCTCACCTAACCTGACCTAGCATATCCAAACCTAGATTTAGTTCATTTTGGTAAAATTTAAGCTATTCCCACATAAATTCGACCAAATTTAAGACAATTCCTGCCAAATATACCCAAATGTTGTGTATCACAGCACTGCCAAAGCCCATTTTCTCCTATTCCATCCTATCCCATGCAACCTTTCCTAACCTAACCTAGCATATCCAAACCAAGATTTGGTTAAAGTTGATGAAATCTAAGCTATTCCCACCTAAATTTTACCTAATTTAAGACAATTTCCACCAAATATATCCAAATGTTGTGTATCATAGCATCGCCAAAGCCCATTTTTACCTACAATTTCTCCTATTCCCTCCTACCCTATGCAACCTTACCTAACCTAACCTAGCATATCCTAACTTAGATTTTGTTAAAGTCGGTGAAATTTAAGTTATCCCACATAAATTTAACCTAATTTAAGACAATTTCCACCAAATATACCCAAAATGTTTTGTAACAACACGACCAAAGCTCATTTTAGCTGAGTTTTCACCTATTCCAACCCACCCTAGACAACCCTACCCATCCTCACCTGGCATATCCAAAGTTTGATTTGATTAAAGTTGGCAAAATTTATGCCTTTCCCACCTAAATTCAACCTAATTTAAACCATTTTCCACCGAATATACCCAAATGTTTTGTATCTTAGCATAGCCAAAGTTCATTTCACCCAAGTTTTCACCTATTCCATCTTACCCTACACAACCTTACCTAACCCGTCCTAGCATATCCCAAGCTAGATTTGATTAAAGTTCGTGAAATTTATGCTTACTCACCTAAATTTAACCTGATTTAAGACAATTTCTACCAAATATACCCAAATGTTTTTGTATCATAGCACAGCCAAAGACCATTTTAGCCAAGTTTTCACCTATTCCAGCCTACCCTAGACAACCCTACCTAACCTAACCTAGCAGATTTATTAAAGTTGGGGAAATTTAAGCTATCGCCACCAAATTGGAGACAATTTCCACCAAATATATCCAAATGATGTGTACATAGCACAGTCAAAGCCCATTTTACCCACATTTCCACCCATTCCATCTAAACCTGGACCTAACCTTTGATACGACATATACTCAGAGAAGTGATGTTATTTGGATATGAACCTAAATGCCCATGCCTAACCTGCAAGAGTTTTGGAGCTTTGTTGAATATTTTATCAATACCCTTCGAAAAGTAAAGTTTTGGATATGAACATATCCGCACTGTGCCTAACCTACTAGGTTTTTTTGTTGAACATTGTAACCATATTCATAGAAATTGATGTTTTTGGATATGGACCTAAGAGCCCCTTTCCTTTAAAACTTGGAATTGTGTTCAATATTGTAGCTATATTGTTGGGTAGGTGTTTTCGTTTTTACACTTCACCCAACCGTCCTGGACCTAACCTTCCTTTATCCAACTTCAAATTTATCGTAAATATAGGAGGAACGTGTTGTGTGTGCATCAACCCAACCGTCCTGAACCTAACCTCCCTTTATCTAACTTCAAATTTATCGTAGATATGGGAGGAACTTGTTGTTTATGCATCAACCCAACCACCNCAAAGACCATTTTAGCCAAGTTTTCACCTATTCCAGCCTACCCTAGACAACCCTACCTAACCTAACCTAGCAGATTTTATTAAAGTTGGGGAAATTTAAGCTATCGCCACCAAATTGGAGACAATTTCCACCAAATATATCCAAATGATGTGTATCATAGCACAGTCAAAGCCCATTTTACTCACATTTCCACCCATTCCATCTAACCTGGACCTAACCTTTGATACGACATATACTCAGAGAAGTGATGTTATTTGGATATGAACCTAAATGCCCATGCCTAACCTGCAAGAGTTTTGGAGCTTTGTTGAATATTTTATCAATACCCTTCGAAAAGTAAAGTTTTGGATATGAACCTATCCGCACTGTGCCTAACATACTAGGTTTTTTGTTGAACATTGTAACCATATTCATAGAAATTGATATTTTTGGATATGGACCTAACAGCCCCTTTCCTTTAAAACTTGGAATTGTGTTCAATATTGTAGCTATATTGTTGGGTAGGTGTTTTCGTTTTTACACTTCAACCCAACCGTCCTGGACCTAACCTTCCTTTATCCAACTTCAAATTTATCGTAAATATAGGAGGAACGTGTTGTGTGTGCATCAACCCAACCGTCCTGAACCTAACCTCCCTTTATCTAACTTCAAATTTATCGTAGATATGGGAGGAACTTGTTGTTTATGCATCAACCCAACCACCCTGGGCCTAACCTCTGATACACGGATCTTGGTTCAATATGGCATCATATTCGTAGCATTTTTTTCACATCAATACAACCATCCTCAACCTAACCTCTATTACCTGGGGAGGGAGGTTAATGGAAAATAAGATAATAATGGGAATTTTCTCTACATCAGTTCAACTTAACCATCCTTAACCTAACCTTAGTTAGAAAGGGATATAACTCACCAAAACTATTTAATTACCATTTACCCAATTTTCCTTATCCTAACCCATAACCAGAGGGTTTAGACCCCCCTTACCTCGAAATTATACTATATATATTTAAGGTAGGTATATATTTTCACATATAAACCTAACATTCCCTAATTCAACCCTATACTATAATTTGTAATTTTTATTAAAAATAACTCTAATATGACCCTCTCACATGCAAATCCTGTACTATGGTTCGCCCTTCATGTCAATGTACCTCACAGTATCAGGCAAATTCAAGATAAGGCCTACTACACCTAAATATCCAACTTAGTCTTTGTAAGGAATCTTGACCCCCCCCCCTCTAGTACGCTGGGGTCCCTATTGCTGACGCCAGGTCACGTGACACCCTGCGACAAATAAGGACAATTTCACCTGATTGGTCCATCACCTGTAAATACTCCCAAAACGTTTTATATTCCTATCACCAGTGCATTTTTTGGTTTGAATCTATTGAACATTCTTTTTCTGTACCTCTCATAAGTAGGGGCCCCCTTCTTGATGTCCAATTCTCGCAATAAATGTACGAGACAAATTGTATACTAAAACAGGTTAGGATAGGGCACAAGTTTGTCCAGGTACGCCCTGGGTGGGCTGTGGGGACCCCTAGGGGGAACAGACCACCAACCCACCCCAGCCAGCCAGCCAGGTGCGCGCTGACTGTGCCCTAACCAAACCATCCCACCACCCCCAAAAAAATGGTTTTGCTCACATCGGCCCCCGGGAGTCAAGTCGGCGTGGAACTGTGGAAGTGCCCAACCGTTTCTGAAAACTTTTTCCCCATCTGTCTCCTTTTACACTACTACTATATGAAGTGGTTCATATAGCCTCGGCTATCACTTCCTTATGTCCGGTCGTGATGGTCAAGTGGTTTAAGGCATCCCTGTACATACCAGTTGCGTTGCTCCTGGGAGTATGGGTTCGAGTCACTTCTGGGGTGTGAGTTTTCAGTTGTATCTAGTCCTGGGGACCATTCAGGCTTGTTTGCATTTGTGTTCCTCACGTGTTGCCCCAAAAATGAGGTGATTTGATAAAATGCTATGCCCAAGATAACCATCCAGTGCCGGCGGGGAAGTGGTTCATATAGCCTCGGCTATCACTTCCTTATGTCCGGTCGTGATGGTCAAGTGGTTTAAGGCATCCCTGTACATACCAGTTGCGTTGCTCCTGGGAGTATGGGTTCGAGTCACTTCTGGGGTGTGAGTTTTCAGTGATATATATATATATATATATATATATATATATATATATATATATATATATATATATAATATATATATTAATATATATATATGCAAACAAGCCTGAATGGTCCCCAGGACTATATGCAACTGAAACTCACACACCATAAGTGGCTCGAACCATACTGCCAGGAGCACTCTGCTGGCGTACAGGATCCCTTAACCGCTCGACCAACACGACCGGACAAAAGAGGATGGTAGCCGAGGCTATTTCCATCCCCCCGCCGGCACTCGGTGGGTAATCTTGGGCATGGTATTTTATCAAATCACCTTATTCTTTGGGGCACACGTGAGGAACACAAATGCGATCAGTCTGAATGGTCGCTGATGTTATCCTTTTGATATGGATTTCAGGGGACAGGTTTGGTGTGATATCAACCCAAAGATTCTTCTCTTTTCCTGACTTCTGAAGCATTTCCTCTACTGGTACTTTATGCTTTCCAAGCTGTTATCTTATTTTGACCTGCTCCCTACGCATATCTTTATCATTTTGTAGTTCCAGGAGTTAAACTCTAGTAGCCATTTATTGGACCATTCCATCAGTCTGTCCAGGTCATCTTGTAGCCTCTTGCAGTCCTCCTCTGTCTTAATCCTTCTCATAATTTTAGCATCATCAACAATCATTGAGAGGAATGAGTCTACACCTATGTTCTCACCTAGTTGGTGTGTGTATGTGTACATGTGTGTATGTGTGTGTACTCTTCTAGTTGTGCTGGCTGGGGTTGAGCTTTGGTTGTTTGGTCCCGCCTCTCAACAGTCAATCTACTGGTGTACAGATTTCTGAGCTTCTCGAGCTCTGTCATATCTACATTTGAAACTGTGTATGGAGTCGGCCTCCACCACATCATTTCCTAGTGCGTTCCATTTACTAACTACTCTGACACTGAAAAAGTTCTTTCTAATGTCTCTGTGGCTCATTAGGTACTCCCATATTAGTAGGAGACGTGTTAAATAATCCAGCCTTGGCTACCCTGTCAATTCCCGTGAGTAACCATATACAAACCATAATGTGGTACTGTACCAAAGCCTTTTGGAAGTCCAAAAATATGCAATCTGCCAATCCTTCTCTGTTTTGTCTTTTTCCGTTATCTTAACATAAAACTCCAGGAGGTTCATCAGGGATGATTTCCCTTATCTAAAGCCGTGTTGTTGTTTATTTACAAACAAAATTCCTTCAAGAATGTCCAACTTGTCTTAACCTTATAATTTTTTGAAGTACCATCACGAAGATCACCATCATTACCATCATCATTACCATTACGAAGAACCATCAAGGGATGCTTGTGAACGACACTAGTGTGTAGTTAAGTGCCTGTTCTCTATCTCCTTTCTTGTAGATTGGCTTCACATTTGCCTTCTTCTAGCAGCTGGGCAATTTTCCCTGTGTAAGTGACTCATTAAAAAATGATGCTAGAGGTATGTTGAGGGCCTGTGCTGCTTTTGTAATATCCATGGTGATACTTTATCTGGCTCTGTAGCTTTAGTTACATCCAGTGATGCCAGATGTATTCTTACTTCCTCTTCTATTATCTCAATACTTAGTAGTTTCTCGTCAGGGGCTACTTCCTCAGGTAGCTCCTGGGAGCTGTCCAGGCTCAGTAGTGAACACTCCATGGAAGCTGTAATTGACACTACACACAGAAATCACAATAGCGTGATGCATCAAATGATCTAGTAAGTTCAGTAGCACTTTGGTTTCAACTCTTTTACCATGTCGTAGCTCAGTCGATTGAGACAGCGTCTGGGATGCTCCTGGTCGTAGGTTGGAATCCTCGTCACGGCCCTTGTGGATTTGTTCAGCTGGAATTGAACTCGTCGCCAATTTCTTAATCATTTTCTATATACTGGCCTCCCCCATTAATCGTAACCTGGTGACTTGGTCATTCACTGTCATTATCCTTCTTAAATGGCTATGTAAGAGTTTCGGTTGGCTCTTTGCTTAGGAGGCAATATCATTTTCATGGTTTCTTTCTGCCAATTGTCTTATGTTTATGCTGTCATTCCTGATTCTGTTGCATCTATTCCGGTTTACCTCTGTCCTTTGTCTTCTCTATTTCCTCCACTCCCTCCTGCTTTTTACTTTTGCTTCCTGGCACTGTCTATTGACACACGGGTTATTGTACGCTCTCCAACTTTTATCTCTAGTGGCGGTATGAATGTGGTGTGTGTGTGTGTGTGTGTGTGTGTGTGTGTGTGTGTGTGTGTGTGTGTGTGTGTGTGTGGTGTGTGTGTGTGTGTGTGTGTGTGTGTGTGTGTGTGTGTGTGTGTGTGTGTGTGTGTGTGTGTGTATTCACCTAGTTGTATTCACCTAGTTGTATTTGCAGGGGTTGAGCTTTTCTCTTTCGGCCCGCCTCCCAACTGTCAATCAACTGTTTACTAACTACACTAACAACTTTTTTTTCCACCCACCCACACACCACACCCCAGGAAGCAGCCCGTGACAGCTGACTAACTCCCAGGTACCTATTGTACTGCTAGGTAACAGGGGCATTCAGGGTGAAAGAAACTTTGCCCATTTGTGTGTGTGTGGTGCTGGAATCGTGTGTGTGTGTGTGTGTGTGTGTGTGTGTGTGTGTGTGTGTGTGTGTGTGTACTGCCCCTGTGTACTCACCTAGTTGTGCTTGCGGGGGTTGAGCTCTGGCTCTTTGGTCCCGCCTCTCAACCGTCAATCAACAGGTGTACAGTTTCCTGAGCCTAATGGGCTCTATCATATCTACACTTGAAACTGTGTATGGAGTCAGCCTCCACCACATCGCTTCCTAATGCATTCCATTTGTCAACCACTCTGACACTAAAAAAGTTCTTTCTAATATCTCTGTGGCTCATTTGGGCACTCAGTTTCCACCTGTGTCCCCTAGTGCGTGTGCCCCTTGTGTTAAACAGCCTGTCTTTATCAACCCTGTCGATTCCCCTGAGAATCTTGAATGTGGTGATCATGTCCCCCTAACTCTTCTGTCTTCCAACGAAGTGAGGTTTAATTCCTGCAGTCGCTCCTCGTAGCTCATACCTCTCAGCTCGGGTACTAGTCTGGTGGCAAACCTTTGAACCTTTTCCAGTTTAGTCTTATGCTTGACTAGATAGGGACTCCATGCTGGAGCCGCATACTCCAGGATTGGTCTGACATATGTGGTATATAATGTTCTGAAAGATTCCTTACACAAGTTTCTAAAGGCCGTTCTTATGTTAGCCAACCTGGCATATGCTGCTGATGTTATCCTCTTGATATGAGCTTCAGGGGACAGGTCTGGCGTGATATCAACCCCCAGGTCTTTCTCTCTCTGACTCTTGAAGTATTTCATCTCCCAAATGATACCTTGTATCTGGTCTCCTGCTTCCTACCCCTATCTTCATTACATTACATTTGCTTGGGTTAAACTCTAACAGCCATTTGTTCGACCATTCCTGCAGCTTGTCCAGGTCTTCTTGAAGTCTCAAGCTGTCCTCCTGTCTTAATCCTTCTCATAATTTTGGCGTCGTCAGCAAACATTGAGAGGAATGAGTCTATACCCTCTGGGAGATCATTTACGTATATCAGAAACAGGATAGGTCCAAGTACAGAGCCCTGTGGGACTCCACTGGTGACTTCACGCCAGTCTGAGGTCTCACCCCTCACT
>WNGS01148046.1:0-15431 GCA_020271785.1 Procambarus virginalis | reverse complement strand
CTTGAAGTGGGGACAGAAGAAGATAAGGGGGGTGAGAGGAAGAAGATTTGTAGGAGAAAAAGTGCCAGGGCTAAACCCAGCTGCGTGTCGTTTGGTTGCGGCATTCGAGGCAGGGACTCAGTCGGGTGTTTCAGTGACAACATCGGGACATCACAAACTCACAACATCACAGTGATTGGCTCAAGAGCGTCAGGGCTGAACTTTTACGGATGGTTTGTGCTGGTTGTTGAGAGCTGAATATGTATGATGGTGGATGCTGGGTGTTGAGAGCTAAAGTTTATCGAAATACAGAGTTAGGAGGAGGATCATGGATGGTAGAGAAGAGGTCATGATTGTTTCGTGGTAGTCTGAGAGTGTGTAGGAGAAAATCAATGTGTTGTTCATGATAAGTGAGTAGTCTATCAATTTGTTTGTCTGATAAAGTTTTCCAGTATTTAGTGGTATTAGGGCAGGAATGTTCGTACTTTCATGGAGACTTTGACTGGTATTTAACTCTTGCCACCGGTGTTGAGTACCCATCTTAGTGCTCTATTCTGTATTCTTTGAAGCTTTAGTTTGTTAGTACGTGCAGATAGAGAAAGAGCTAGTGGAGCATATGTTAGGAGAGGTCTAATAAGTGCTTTGTAAAGGTGCATTTTGTGTCAGGTTTTGCAAATCTAAGTCTGTATAGTTTTTTCATGGCTTGAAGAGCTATTGCATGTTTCTGTGTAATGTGTGTGTGAAAGAGTAGTTGTCGATCAAATGTGAGTCCAAGGACTGTGGAGGAGGGAGACACAGAGATATAAGTAGGATTTGAGTGTATGAATAGAGTTTAAGAGGAATAGGCGAATAGTTCTTTTACAAAAAAGTAGGTGATTTTGGATTTGCTGGAGTTGGTTTTTATGCGCCATTTGTACTCCCATTCAGTGACAACATCAAGTTCTGTTTGTGCTCTGTTTGTTAGTGTATCAATGGTGACAAGGTGAGAGACATCATCAGCGTAGCATATGGTTAATGAAGTATGATGAACAGAGTCAGGAATGTCATTGATGTATAGGATGTAGAGTGTTGGGGCAAGAACAGAACCTTGGGGAACACCGGCATGTAAGTTGAAGTAGTCAGAGTGTTGTCGCAGGAACTTAATTCTCATTGTCCTATTGTCTAAGTAGTTAGAAAGAAGTTTGGTGGTAATAAGGGGAAGATTAAAGTTGTTGCATAGTTTGAATTTTAGACCGTCATGCCAAACAGTGTCAAAGGCTTTTTCAACGTCCTTAGTGATGAGTGCAGTCTTGAGTCTTTGGTGCTGATTGATACTGAGGTAGTTAAGGCGTCGTGAGTGGACCGGTGAGGCCGAAATCCAAACTGTTTGTTAGTGAGTAAGTCATTGTGTTCTAGGTGGGTTCTAAGTCTCTGGTTGATCAGCCTTTCAAAAACTTTGCCAAGTGTCTCTAGAAGACTGATGGGTCTGTAGTTCTTTGGGTCAGTGTGGGATTTTCCAGGTTTTGGAATAAGAACGGCTGTGGCAGACTTAAAGTTGAGAGGGAAGTATCCAGAGGCAAGTAAGGCGTTGAATAGGTTAGTGATAGCAGTAATGATAGAAGCAGGGAGTTGTTTAAGAAGGATATGTCTAACGCCAGACGCACCAGGGGCTCTACGACGAGTGCCCATGAGAGCTGTCTTGACATCAGCTAGAGTTAGGGGAGTCTGTAGTTCAGTGTTTGAATTGAGATTGTCAAGGTGGATGAGGTCGTCTGGTGTAGTTGCTTGTCTATTTTGGTGTATCCAGTCTTCGGCTCTTTCAATGTTGGGGCGTGAAAATGGTTCAGGAGGATGTGGGTGAAAGATTTGTTCCCAGTGTTGTTTAAAAGTACTGCATCAGGATCAGTGATTTTGTTGTTATTATGAAGAAGGTATTTAAACTGTGTGTGAGTTGATCCTTGTAATCGTTTGATTTGTTTCCAGAATTCTTGAGGTGTCAGTTTTCTGTATTGTTCTGCTTGTTCTATGAGGTGTTTCCAATGTTTTGTGTGATCTTCATCTAGGCTTTTAAGGATGTGGTTTTTTAATGCTGTTAGGTCCCATAGTATTTGTCCATGACGATGTATGTTTTGTAAGAATCTAGTGTGATAACAAGCTAAGAGGCTTTTTGAGCGAATGGAGGGGGGTGAAAGTGAAATGTGGTTTGTGTGTTGTTTTAGGAATGGAGATGTTTGCTGCATGAATGATGGTGTCTTGCATGTTGCGTGCTTGTGTGTCGATGTCAGTGTGATGTTTGTCATTGTATTCATAAGTGAGGTCAGTGTCATCAATGTGTTGTTTGAACATGTCCCAGTTTGCCCTAAGGTATGAGAATTGAGGAGTGCAGGGGATGAGAATAGGATTTGTGGAGATTGTGAGAATTAAGGGAATATGATCAGAGCCCGTAATGGGCCCTGGTGACATGAAGTGTTGCAAATTGCTGCCATGTCTGTTGGTGAATATGAGATCAGGCCTGCCAGAACCTGTATGTGTGAAACAAGTGGGGAAATCAGGGCCGAGAAAGAATAGATGTTTTTGGGTGTATATTTGGTGAAGCTGTCTGCCATGCTGATTTGTGGTATTGTGGTGGAATGTAGGATGTTGTGCATTGAGGTCTGCAAGCAGAAAAACAGGCAAGTGAGTGTGGTTGAAGAGAGTTATGAAATCTTGCATTGGAATGCCGGTGTTAGGACGGGTGTAGGTTGTGCAGATGATGAGAGAACCCATTTGTGTGTGAACTTTAATGGCTAGCAAATGTTTGTGAAGCCAATGAGTGTGTAAGAGTTCGTGTTTGTATGAAGAACGGATGAGTATTACAACTCCTTCATGTGCTTCATCTGGTGATTGGTAAGAGGAGTAGCCATAATGTTTGATTTTATATGAGTTCGTAATGTATGTGCTATTTAATAATAGCACATCAGGTCTCTCGATCTCAATAAAATCTGACACCATGTGTCTGATGGAGAAAAATGCCCGCACATTAACTTGGATGATCTTTATGAATTTTTAGATTTTG
Organism: Procambarus virginalis; assembly: GCA_020271785.1. Taxonomy (NCBI): domain Eukaryota; kingdom Metazoa; phylum Arthropoda; class Malacostraca; order Decapoda; family Cambaridae; genus Procambarus; species Procambarus virginalis. The sequence continues at coordinate 12,418 of WNGS01148046.1, read as the reverse complement.
ATGGGGTGCTGGTGGGGTTTTGTGCATGTACAGGAGCATGAGGTTTGCGTGATTCAATGACTTGGGCAGTTACTGAAGAGGGTGCATCTTGGAGGAGGGTGGTAGGAATTGTGGGAAATTGACAGCGGGAGGTGGGAGTAAGACAACGGGTTGCTGAGCAGGCTCGGGTTGAGATGAGATGAGTTACAGAAGAAATGACTGGAGTTGTTGGGGGATAGAGGCAGGCAGAAGGCTTGTTGTTAGGGACCGGGTGAGAGGTATCAGAAGTTGTAGTGTTTGAAGTTTGATTAGAAGTGGAGGGGACAATGTTGGGAGAAGAGGATGAAAGTGCTTTTGACATGGATGATTCAGTTTGGGATAGTCCAGGATGTGCTGTTTGGTCAGTGGCACCGTTTTTTGTAGCAGTCAGGAGTGGGTTGGGAGGACGTTGTGGGGGAACTGTAGTATTTTCCTCAGCTGAAGTCGTGGTGTTTTGTGGAGTGAGGACTGTAGGCGAGAATGGAGCAGAGCGCAATAGCTGAGTAGGAGGAATAGAGATACTAGGAAGGCCGTTATGAGTAAGAAAGATAGGAAGGTAGTCAGCAAAGTCACGGCCATCGTCCTTGGCCTTCAAGTAAGCAGCTTGTACACAAGCAGTGAATCGTTCATATGAAAGGTTCTGAAGAGGAGAATAAGGTGGAGGTGGTGGGTGAGGGAAGAGAGGTGGAGAGGATTGAGTTTGTTGTGCAGTATTATGGAGATGATGTTGCTGGTGAGGTGAAGCATTGAGGACACTGGAATAGGACATTGAGGTGGCTGATGCTGTTTGGTGATGAGATAGGTTATGGGAAGTTGAAGAAGAAGAATGAGGGTGTGCTGATGAATGGAGGTCTCAGATTGGCGAGACGTTACGAGTGGAGTCCCGCAGGGGTCAGTCCTTGGACCTATACTGTTCCTGATATATGTAAATGATCTCCCAGAGGGTATAGAATTGTTTCTCTCAATGTTTGCCGATGATGCAAAAATTATGAGGAGGATTGAAACTGAGGACGATAGTGAGAGGCTACAAGACGACCTAGACGGACTGAGTGAATGGTCCAACAAATGGCTGTTGAAGTTCAACCCAAGTAAATGCAAAGTAATGAAACTAGGAAGTGGAAACAGGAGGCCAGACACAGGATAGAGAATAGGAGATGAAGTACTTAATGAAACGAACAGAGAGAAAGATCTAGGAGTTGATATCACACCAAACCTGTCTCCTGAAGCCCACATAAAAAGAATAACGTCTGCGGCATATGCGAGGCTGGCTAACATCAGAACAGCGTTCAGGAACCTGTGTAAGGAATCATTCAGAATCTTGTACACCCATATGTAAGACCAATGATGGAGTATGCAGCTCCAGCATGGAGCCCGTAACTTGTCAAGCACAAGACGAAGCTGGAAAAAGTCCAAAGGTATGCCACTAGACTAGTCCCAGAACTAAGAGGCATGAGTTACGAGGAAAGGCTGCGGGAAATGCACCTTACGACACTGGAAGACAGAAGAGTAAGGGGAGACATGATAACAACCTACAAAATAATCAAAGGAATCGACCGGGTAGACAAGGACAAACTATTCAACACTGGGGGGACGCGAACAAGGGGACACAGGTGGAAACTGAGTACCCACATGAGCCACAGAGACGTTAGAAAGAATTTTCAGTGTCAGAGTAGTTAACGGATGGAATGCTTTAGGCAGTGATGTTGTGGAGGCTGACTCCATACACAGTTTCAAGTGTAGATATGATAGAGCCCAGTAGGCTCGGGAATCTGTACACCAGTTGATTGACAGTTGAGAGGCGGGACCAAAGAGCCAAAGCTCAACTCCCGCAAGCACAAATAGCTGAGTACACACACACTCACACACATATATATATATATATATATAATATATATATATATATATATATATATATATATATATATATATATATATATATATATATATATTGTGACGGTAAAGTGTTGGAGTATGGTGTTCGGCAGTCTTCCAATGGCAGATGTCAATGCCTGGTCACATACACAGAGGAAAAAAAAGAGACTGCTTGCCTGATAGTCTGTGGTAAGGTAGGAGAAGACACACAAAACACAAAGTATAAACAATGAAATTTTAATTACTCTAGAAAACAAATTTAAATAAAGACAATTCCTTGGCTAGGCAAAGTGCAAGCATAACAAGTGAAAAAACTGTAACATAAAAATGAATAAGAGACGGTTTACGTTAACAATAGTACAAAAATATAATACAAGTAATATAAATGGTGCTGGGAATATTAGCGCAAGCTAAGAACCGCTACTTGATACACGAGGTATATCAATTAGATGTTCACAGCCAAGAGCACAAGATATTCTGAGGAGGAAACTGCTGGCCGACCCTGACGTTGACTCGGCGAGGTGCGTGAGTGGTGCAGAGCTGGAGTGGTGTGGTCTCGACCAGCCAATCAGAATGCAGGCAGGCCGACACAGGTAGTTGGCTAATTGAAGTACAGGCGACGAGCCAGAGGTGAGGAGTGTGGGGGGTGCAGGAGTGGGGGTATGCAGGTGTGTGTGCTGCCTTGACAAACTTTTGCTACTACTGAACGTATCTTGAATGTAGCAATAGACGTGACTACTGAAGAGAAGAGCAGGCTTAATCTCTCTTGAAAGGGATTATTGTCACAACTCTCCCCCGAAGCCTGTGGTTCCGGAAGAAGTCACGTTCTCGGGAGGTAGAGTGATAGGTGGAGCTGCCTCTACCTCATGAACTCTGGAGAGGGCATCGGCGATGATGTTATCAGGCCCCTTGATGTAACAGATCTTCAGATTGAAGTCTTGTAGATATAAAGCCCATCGCAGCAGACGTTGGTTATTGAATTGGGCTTGATGTAAGAAGCGTAGAGGATTGTGGTCCGAGTAGATGGTGGTGGACCGAGCACCTTGCAGGTATGGTGCAAAGTGCTGCAAGTTCAGGACGATGGAGAGGAGTTCCTTCTCTATAGTGCTGCAGTTTTTCTGGTGAGGCTTCAACTTGTAGCTGTAGTAGCTGACAGGTAGAACCTCCTCGCCTCGTTGCTGCATTAGGACACCCCTGATGCCGGTACCACTGGCGTCGACATGGAGGATGAAAGGCTTCGTGATATCTGGCGAGGCGAGAATAGGATTAGAACAGAGCAGAAATTTGAGTTGTTCGAAAGCAACGGTTTGTTGCATGGTCCAATTTTACCGATGCTTGGGACTGGTTAAGGTGATTAAGGGTGTTGCTACCGTTCTAAAGTTCCTCACAAACCTACGGTAATAAGAGGCAAGACCAAGGAAGCGCGGAGCTGCTTCCTGGTAGTAGGCTGTGGATACTGTTTGATGGCTTGAGTGTGGATATTTAACGGAGCCAGGCTGCCACTCCCTATTACATGACCCAGATAACGCACTTTACCTTTGGCAAAGGTGGACTTGCCCAGATTGATGGTGAGGCCGGCTGTCAGGAGCTTGGCGAACAATCGTTGCAGCTGGAGCAGATGTTCGCTCCAGGTGTTGGATGCTACAACGATATCATCCAAATAGGCATAGGTGTTTTCCAAGCCCTAGATGATGCGGTTGACAGCTCTCTGAAAGGTGGCCGGGGCATTTCATAGTCCAAAAAGAAGGCGTTCATATCTGAAAAGTCCGAATGGGGTGATAAAGGCAGATATTTCTTTAGCTCGCTCCGTTAAGCACACCTGATAATAGCCCTTGAGCAAGTCCACCTGGGACAGGTAGCGGGCATTACCAATGGCGTCAAGGATGTCATCAATCCTAGGTAATGGGTACGCGTCCTTGATCGTCACACTATTTAACTTTCAGTAATCGGTGCATAACCGGACCTTACCTTGGGGTTTTGGTACCAAGATACATGGTGAGGCCCAGGGGGACTCACAAGGGGTAGCCAGTCCATGGTCCAAGAGGTACTGTACCTCAGCACGCATGACTTCCTTCTTGCTAGGGCTGATTCGGTAGAATGGTTGGCGAATCGGCCGGGTGTCAGGGAGCAGTTGGATGTCGTGCTGAGTCACATTTCACTCCCGAGGATCATCTCGGAACAACTCCTGATGTTCTCTGAAGATTTTGATGAGTGAAGCACTATTATCGTCCTGAAAGTAATTATGGATATCAGTTAGGATTTCCGAGTTGGAAAGCGCTGTCTCAGTGTCAGTGCTTTCGGGAGGAGAAGTAGGGAAGGTCTCACTGTGGCGGTATGGACCTGTAAAGGTTGAGTAGTTTATTAGCACAGTGGGAGGAGTACCATGATATAGCTTCAGTAGGTTGACATGGCACAACTGGGGTCTTCCGCCGCCTATCGGGGGTCTCGAGAACGTAGTTGTGATTATTTCTGCACTCCTTGACACGGTAGGGTCCTGAAAACCTGTTTTGCAAAGGAGAACCTGGGATAGGGAAATAGGCAAGTACGAAGTCTCCCGGTTTAAATTTCCTTACTTGGCTGTGCTGGTCGTAATGAGTCTTCATCCTCTCTTGGGCTTTCAGTAGGTTGTTTCTGGCAAAGGAATGCACCCTCTCGAGAATGTGTTGGAGGTTTTGAAGAAACTGGGGCACATTCTGATGCTCACTGAAGGTGGCATCACATAGAGAGTCCTTGAAAGCCTTGAGATTAGTACGGCACTTACGTCCGTAGAGCATCTCATAAGGAGATACTCCTAGTGACTCATTGGGAAGACTTCTGAAAATACACATGATGAGATCAAGTTGTTTATCCCAATCATTAGAGGTCTCATTGCAAAACTTTTTTAGGAGTGCCTTAATAGTCTGATGACTACGCTCAAGAGAACCCTGTGAAGCAGGATGATAGGGGCTAGACAGTACCTGATTGATGTTGAACTCCTCCAGTGTCCGTTTGAAGAGATCACTGGTGAAGTTGGTGCCACAGTCACTCTGAATCTCCCTCGGAAATCCATACTGGGTGAAGATCTTCAGCAAATTTTTCACCACTGAAGCAGCCGTAATGTTCTTTACTGGAAGTGCTATGGGGAATCTGGTGGTAGGACACAGGAAGGTTAAGATATAGGCGTTTCCCGAACTGGTCCGAGGCAAAGGACCAACACAGTCAATAATAAGTCTGTGGAAAGGTTCCTCAGGCACCTGGATGGGTGTCAGTGGTGCTCTGGGGATAGAGACGTTCGGTTTACCTGCCATCTGACATCTTATCTTGAGGTTATCTTGAGATGATTTCGGGGCTTTTTTTTTTTTAGTGTCCCCGCGGCCCGGTCCTCGACCAGGCCTTCACCCCCAGGAAGCAGCCCGTGACAGCTGACTAACACCCAGGTACCTATTTTACTGCTAGGTAACAGGGGCATAGGGTGAAAGAAACTCTGCCCATTGTTTCTCGCCGGCGCCTGGGATCGAACCCAGGACCACAGGATCACAAGTCCAGCGTGCTGTCCGCTCGGCCGACCGACATACGTGAAATTTTTTGACATGTTGTTTGACATCATTAACCATTCCTGGCCAGTAGTAGTCTTGTCGAATCCCATGGTAGGTCTTGTTAAAACCGTAGTGTGACAGAGCTCCGTGGGCCAGGTGCAGAATAGTGGGCCGCAGGCTGGTAGGAATCACTAGTTGTTCAATGTTGGCCCAATCGTCCTCCTCTTTCAGTTTACTGGGTCTGTATCTGCGATAGAGCAACTCGTTCTCTAGGAAGAACCCAGGAATACTGTCAGATTGAGTCTCAGCCTGAAAGAATAATGGTGTCAAGGTAAGATCTTCCCTCTGTAACTTACGGAACTCCAAGGTGGTCAGATTTGGGGGTAGTTTCAGAGGGTCTTGAGGGACAGCGGTAGCAGTAGAGTCAGCTGGTTGTGGTCGTGCAGCTTGTGCACGGGTGGTCACCAAAACCGGAGGAGAAACTTCATCACTCTTGAACCTTTGCTGGAACATGCTCAAAAATCGGATTATTCATAACAGAGGTACACACCTGGGGTTTGTCCTTGACGATCAGGTTGGTCGGTTGCAGGTCTTCTGCCAAGTCGTTGCCCAGGAGAAGTTGCACTCCAGGCATGGGAAAAGGCTTTTCCCTGACGGCGACTTGGACTTCACCGGTCACGAAGGGACAATCCAGGTGGACTCTGGCGAGAGGATAAGGAGTAGTAGCAGTGAGGTCAGTGATGAAGACTGTTTCTCCGGTGTAGGCGACGTTGGGCACAGCTGATTTCAAGACTATTGATTGAAGAGCCGCTGTGTCCCTCAAGATCTTCAGTTTGAAACGTCCCTCAGAATCTGAACCGTTGGTAGTGATAGTTCCAGGATACAGATGTTTACTGAAGAGAGAAAGATCATTAACATGAACACCAACATTCATTGCAGGCTTACCGGACTTAGGAGGAGTCTGTTTGGGTTTGGTGGATTCAGTGTTACCTTTGTACGGAGACTTACCACATTTTTCTATGGTATGTCCATAGAGTCTACAATACTTACACTACAGTTGCGAGGTACCTTGATCTGGGCTCACTTTCTCGTAACTGTACCAAGACTTCTTACTGGTAGGTGGTTCTGGTGTCAGCCGGTGGATGAGGCTGTAAGTGTCAGCCGACTTCGCACATTTCACTAGGTCGGTCTCTTCCTTATCTGCTAAATATAAACGGACAGGAGGAGGTACACGCTCAAGAATTCTTCAACTAGCATAAGGTTGACGAGTTCTGGAAAAGTAGAGACATGTGCTGCCTCCAGCCATTTCATAAAATATCTCCGTTTGGTGTTGGCAAATTCTAAGAAGGTGGTGGTACTTGCCTTTATGTAGTCACGGAATTTTCGTCGGTAGCTTTCGGTGGAGAGAAGGAAGGCGTCCAACACGGCTTGCTTCAGGGTAGGGTAGTCATTTTCAGACGCCAAAGTACTGAGTGTGACTGCAGCTCTACCTGTAAGATGTACTCAGAGAAGGGTAACCCATTTGTCGGTAGGCCAACTAAGTTGATTAGCAAGGGTCTCAAAGGTTGTCAAAAAGACATCAACCTCCGACTATACGAACGGTGGCATTAACTTACTTGCATGGGAGATATTGAAACTTGGAGGAAGACTAGCTGCAGCTTGTTGGCGTTGAGCTTGGTGCGTGGTTTCCAACGTGAGCTCTTGTCGACGACATGCTAGAGCCGTTTCCGCTTGTTTCTTGTCGTGCTCGTGTTGCATCTCCAGGTGACGTTGTTTGAGGGCCAGCTCACGTTCTTGCTGTCCTTGGAGAAAGAGGGCCTCTCTGTCACTTTCTTCTTTCCTCAGGGCGGCCTCTCGCTCCTTGAGGCGGATTTCTTCTTTTTTGAACTGGAGCTGTCTTTCTTGCTCTTCCTTCCTGATGGCAGCCTCACGCTCCCTGATTGCAGCTGCTTCCTTTTGTTGCTCCCGCTCGATTTTAGCAAGTTCAAGTTTGAGTTTCATTGCCGTCAGATCATGTTTATCTGAAATAGTGTAATGTTCATGAGTGTCAGAGTCTATTACCCTTTCATCCAAAAAGTGATCCAAGAGTATGTTATGTACTTCATGCTTGTTGGCTCCATGGGGAACATCTAGGTGATACTCATGTGCAAGAGTTATTAATTCGATCCTCTTGGCATGACGTAAGTTCTCTATTTCACCTGCTGGATTTGACCGGAAAACTTGGATACGAAACGTGGTGAAAATTTAGCAAATAAATGTGACACGAATATACTGTGATGATATGGTGAATGTCAGAAACAGGACAACGTGGCAACTGGTACCTATCATGTGGAATCTTTAACAATTAAAGTTAATTCAAGATGGTAAATGATTAAGGTCGCAGGAAATCTTGTGCCCGGTACTCACTGTGGGAGGATAAGGGCAAGAAAATCCTACTAATTAGTAAAACTGAGTTTCTAAAACAAATGAAACATTTAATGGTTCCAAAAGTGAATTAGGTAGTCCAAGAATGTAGGCATACCTTGCCGAGTCTCTATAGAACATAAGCAAGTTTTTCCCACTGAAATGAAATATGATACTTACAGAATTTGCGAACTTTGTGTTCTGAAAAAAGAAAGCTAATTCCCTACCTAAGTAAATATCATTATTTCTGACCGAAGTGTAGGGTTGCGAGTGTCAACTGGTGACGAGAACTATTGGTGAGGTCCCAACTCGTCAATAAGAGTCCGTGCTAGAGGAACTATGGCCTTCTTTCTCCTCCTAGAGTCGGATTGCAGAAATTAGGTGCTATTGACCCGGAGACAGACCACAGTACCAGGGTACCTATATGATGATCTGCCGAAAATATGAGAAATATCCTAGGGACAAAAGGTGGTAAACACGGGTAATAACACGGAGGGAGAGACAACCAATTAAGAGTATGACTGAGGCCTACAATCACCACATAATCCAAAGTTGTCCCACACTCACCATATGCTACTCCCGGAATGCACAATACACACAGCACCATATGAATAAGAAAATTGATTATTGAAAATAGTGAAAAGCAAGGGAATTAAAGCCAAGTACACTTACCACAAATTACTAATACCTGAGTGAAGCTCCTTGGACAGGCCCCCAAGTATATGTGACGGTAAAGTGTTGGAGTATGGTGTTCGGCAGTCTTCCAATGGCAGATGAACATGCCTGGTCACATACACAGAAAAAAAAAGAGACTGCTTACCTGATAGTCTGTGGTAAGGTAGGGGAAGACACACAAAACACAAAGTATAAACAATGAAATTTTAATTACACTAGAAAACAAATTTAAATAAAGACAATTCCTTTTCTAGGCAAAGTGCAAGTATAACAAGTGAAAAAACTGTAATATAAAAATGAATAAGAGACGGTTTACGTTAACAATAGTACAAAAATATAATATAAGTAATATAAATGGTGCTGGGAATATTAGCGCAAGCTAAGAACCTCTACTTGATACACGAGGTATATCAATTAGATGTTCACAGCCAAGAGCACAAGATATTCTGAGGAGGAAACTGCTGGCCGACCCCGACATTGACTCGGCGAGGTGCGTGAGTGGTGCAGAGCTGGAGTGGTGTGGTCTCGACCAGCCAATCAGAATGCAGGCAGGCCAACACTGGTAGTTGGCTAATTGAAGTACAGGCGACGAGCTGGCGGTGAGGAGTGTGGGGGATGCAGGAGTGGGGGTATGCAGGTGTGTGTGCTGCCTTGACAAACGTTTTGTTCCTGCTGAACGTATCTTGAATGTAGCAATAGACGTGACTACTGAAGGGAAGAGCAGGCTTAATCTCTCTTGAAAGAGATTATCGTCACATATATATATATATATATATATATATATATATATATATATATATATATATATATATATATATATATATATATATATATATGTCGTACCTAGTAGCCAGAACGCACTTTTCAGCCTACTATGCAAGTCCCGATTTGCCTAATAAGCCAAGTTTTCATGAATTTATTGTTTTTCGACTACCTAACCTACCTAACCTATCCTAACCTAACTTTTTCGGCAACCTAATCTAACCTAACCAATAAAGATAGGTTAGGTTAGGTTAGGTACGGTTGGTTAGGTTCGGTCATATATCTACGTTAATATAAACTCCAATAAAAAAATTGACCTCATACGTAATGAAATGGGTAGCTTTATCATTTCATAAGAAAAAAATTAGAGAAAATATATTAATTCATGAAAACTTGACTTATTAGGCAAATCGGGCCTTGCATATTAGGCCGAAAAGTGCGTTCTGGCTACTAGGTACGACTATATATATATATATATATATATATATATATATATATATATATATATATATATATATATATATATATATATATATATATATATATATATATATATATATATATATATATATATATATATATATATATATATATATATATATATATATATAGGTACCACCTCTGGTGCAAGTGTAGGGACCCATAGCCTCGGAGAAGAAAATAAAGAGTACTCAGAGAAGACCTTGCGGATCCTCACTGAACACTTTGATATTTTCTTCTCCTACCACCCCTATTCTTTTGGTATGTGTGTATATTTATCTAACTTTATTTGAAAATGTCATTACACAAAAAAGTTACAGTATTGATTACATGCAGGGTACAAGGCTGCTTGTCACAAGTTGAAAAGCTCCTCCAGCTCCTCAGATGGCGGGCAGGAACCATGGATGCAGTGAGCATTTCCTCTCTGGATTGCCACACTGAGGCGCTGAAAAAGAAAACTGGCAGCTCTAGGGTCTCTAGTTGTTTCGATTAGCTTAGACCCCAACTCCTTCAAAAAGCTAGCAGCACTTTTACCCCAGGCACCAAGTGTCTCTGAGGCAATGGGGACAAAATTGTAGTGGTGCTCAAGGTCTCTGTATTTACGTGACTTGGCCGCTTCCCGGTGATTGGCAGCTCCTCCTGCTTGAGTAGCACTGAAGTCAACATAGGTATTGGCTAAAGTTGAGACGCAAGTGTAGTCCCACACCAACTGTCTACCATTCTTCCAGGGGTTCACCGTGATTCCATCTGGGCGACCGACAGGCTCATTAGAGTTGTGGGACATTAGGTACCGGGGCTCTCTCTCTGCTGGACAGCCGGCTGTGGTAAGGCTTCTCTTAATAATGTCATTGACCTCGCCGTGTCTTGCATGCCATCCTCCTGTCCTTTGGCAGAGAAGGCCATGCCGTCCGTACCTGTCGGCCTCTGCCTCGCCGCAAATACACCTGTATTCGGTGTGGATTGGGGCAGCGAGACGGAGAGCCACGGCAATTCGAAGGGCCTGCGGTGTGAGACGAGTGCCGGTTGCTGACATTGGGATTGCTAATAGGAAATCACCTGCATGGGGAGCTGCTACTGCTCTAAGTCGGGCAGTGTCATGTGGTGTTGTCGCAGCTTCTAGCAAAGTCGCAGCTTCTTGGTCGGCAATGGGGCGATCCCAGCTGGATTGCTTATGGGCTTCAGAAGGCAGTGGTTGGGGTGCTGGTCCTGCGAGAGAGACCCATTTGGTTGTGCAGTCTGTGAAGCTGGGATCATGTACCCCTGCCTGTTGAACTAGGTGCTCAGGTAGGATTTCCTTCACCAAGTTGTCAGACCCCACTGAAGAGGACAGGAACGCTGGTACAGCAATTTGTGTTGCTGTGCGCACGCCAAGGCCCCCGAGTCTGACAGGAAGGGAGGCCTGTTTCCACTGCGAGTTGCTGAGGAAAAGATTGAGGGCTTTTTCTAGTGTTGATTTCAGCAAGCTGTCGTACTCTTCTAATTTAATATTGTTGAAAGATGGCGAACATCTTAGAAAGTAGGTCAGCCTGGGGAGGGACAAGCATCTGGTGATGAGGTAAAGTGCATCATGAGCATCGATGCCTTCAATCCTCTCGTTCATTCTCTTCAGGTCAGTGATCTTCTTACCAAGGACCTCGTCGATGGCATTCCTTCCAAGAGGAGCACCTAGGAGTGTGCTGTCCTCAGGGTTGGTTGTATGAATGTCAGGCAAAACAACCTTTATTTGCTCTATTATGTGCTGGTTGGTGGAGGTTATTTCGCACTTGGAAGGGTTCAGGGTGAGTCCTAGACTTGCTCCTTGCTCCTGAATTATTCTTATGTCGTCCAAGAGTGCGTCTGGGGAGCCGGCTAGAGTACCATCGTCTAAGAACCAAATGTTGAGCTCACTGGACAGGTTATCGGTGACTTCCTTGATGACTAGGCAGAAAAGAAAAGGAGCAAGGGGGTCACCCTGTTGGACACCTTCTTGTGATTCGATTTCATGTTCCCCAAAGAGCAGAGTTAGATTCTTGCTGTAGCATGAGTTTACAAACGGGTAGAGGGAAGGAAAAAGGCGATGAACCGCATTGAGTACTGCATCCCTTCTAACCAGATTGAAGGCATTTTTGAAGTCCAGCTTTATCAGAGCTTTTTCATCCGTAATGTTGGCAATGTAAGCTCTAGCTGCATGAGCCGCTGCCTCACACCCTTGGGGAATGCCAAACCCAAGCTGTTTTGGCTTCAGCATGTCGGCTGCTGCCTGACTAACTGCTTTAGCAGCAGCCTTAGCGACGAGACGCCGGAGTGAATTGCCCACAGCTATCGGTCTGATTCCTCCATCTTTTTCCTCAGGGCACAGAGGGTAGCGCCAAAAAAGAGAGGCCGTATGGTCTCTGGTATGTTGCCAGCTAGACATGTGTGGCGAATCTTGTTAGTTCACCCAGGAGGCCCTGTGCAATGTCTCCCAGTGCAGGGTTGAGCAGTTGTTGATGTGGTTGGGTCTTAGTCCTGTGCAACCCACCTGCTGATCCTGGTGGGAAGGATAAAGCTGCTTATGCACCCTGGATTCGAGCACACACAGGGGTTCTGCTCTGGTGACACCGACTAGGGGAACACCTTCGTCACGAGGAGCTCTGGGTGGGTGTTTTTCCTCAGGGCTTGTGCTGTATCGGCATCCCTGGTGGCAACTGTGTCTTCACTGGTGATGGACTCTG
>WNGS01148040.1:0-14029 GCA_020271785.1 Procambarus virginalis | reverse complement strand
CTTTCAATACCCATGGCGAGATTCCATCCGGACTAACAGCTTTTCTCACATCCAGCTCCAATAGGTGCTTTTTGACCTCATCTCTTGTTAATTTCGAACCTATCCAAGGTCACCTGGTTTGCTGCCACCTCTCCCAGCGCGTGATAATCTCCCTGTTCTATTGTAAAGACCTCCTGGAACCTTTTGTTGAGTTCTTCACACACCTCTTTGTCATTCCCTGTGTACCTGTGTGTGTGTGTGTGTGTTTTATAAAGATGGTGGGCTTGCTATGGGGGAACTGGTAATATTAAGGGGTAAGGGTAAGTAGAATACAGAGGTATCAAATATTGGAGAACTAAAAGGCCCGGCCCCCAAGTAAAATGTTCACAGTAATCAGAATTTGCTACTAAACCCTGTAGCCTAGAGGAAGATCTTGCACTCCCACACAGGAAGAAAGGATACTCTGTTCTAGCTTACTTATTTATTATCCCCTTAACAATATAGTGTAATGATCTGGTGCTCAGATCATTGGTTCTCCCTTCCCCCTCTCCCCTCCTTCCTTCTCCCCTCCTTCCTTTTTCCCTTCCCCCTTTCTCCCCTCCCCTTACCCGTCATTCGTCTTCCCCCTTCACACCCCCCCCCTGTAGCCCATTTGTCAAGGTCCAAGGAGTTGACCTGAGGGGTTGTGCAGCCGACCTCTGTGATACCTTGCGTCTCCACGCAATCCTCCCCACTCGTTTCCCCTCTCCATCCTCCCTCTCCCCCCTCTCATCCCCCTCTCATTCCCTCTCTTTCCCTCTCAACGGTCCCTTACCCATACCAGGCGAGTCAAGTGTCCCTACCCTTTATCTTGCTGGAGACGGGCTGGAACATAAATAATCAGTTTTGGTAAACATTGCTGGGAGGTGCACTAGTTGCGGGAATCCAATACAGTGGTACCTTGTTCCCATCGCACAGCCGGGGAGTACTGACTCAATCTTCAGGAATTCATGTAGCCTTCCACGGCAACTCAGGGTAGATGATTGGCGGAAGATAAGAGCCAAGTCCTTATTGGCCCTAGAGAGCCAGACCTCAGGCCTAAGTGTAAAATGGTTGGCCAATGCCAAAATAATGGGTGGAGCCCTGGGGCTGTATTGGATGGTGGGAGGTGTAATCCTTCCCAGCAATAAGCTGGTAAAACAAAATTTCATTTAGTGTGTCTTGGGAGTTTTTCGGGACTGGAGGGCAAGCCAGCCCGCGTCCAAAGGGGCTGAGGGCCGCCATCAACATCTTGGCCGCAGTGTGCGATTGAAGGTAGTGTGCTCCTACGTTTCTTGCATATTGGTGATTGCATTTCCATTGCCTCTTTTATTTTGGTAGATGTTATTAGAGTAGGCTATATGTCAATTGTGATTTAAATATACAGTTACAATAATAAAATAATTGTTAATTTCATCTTGGTGAGTTATCTGTCCCCTTGTGTTAATATATGTTATTCATGCGATTTTCATGTGCTGTGTTAGAACTTCCCTGTGTTTCTCCATTCTTAGGAATAATAAAGTAAAGCGAGAGCCTCCCCCGTTCAGTTCAATAAGACTAAAGTAATCCATTCAATTTCAATCACTGGTCCGTTGAGTTCCCTGATTATCGAGTCCCTTCCTTCCTGGGGACCGATAATTATAGACACATTCATTCCTTTGGAAGGTGGTGGCAGTGAAAGGAAAGGTAAGATTAATAATCCCTTTCCTTGTGATATTCCTCATTTAATATTCAGCTTATATTCGTGACAGTCCAGCGAGGGGTCATACTGGTCCGTTATTAGTGTTTGCTGGTTATTAAGTGTGGACAGAGATATTACAATAAATGATTTAATATTATTTATTTAATTACATTACAATGGTAGAGCAGCCAGGTCATTTACAATGGTAGCAGCGGTGTTTCAATAATTTCTTGACGATTATTGAAGCCTCACGCGTCTGTCCGTTCGGTTATGCTGTGTGGTGAGAGTGCAGCCGGGGCCCATGAGATAGAGTCGACGGTAATCCTATGTGGTGCGATTCGCATAGAGTAGGCGATTCTAGGGTCTTGAGAGGCTGGTAAGGTAGATTACAGGCACTTAAGTGCGCTAGCAGGCAGTTAAGTGTGGAGGCCGCCTTGGGTAGTTGGACAGGGTATTTTTCTCGACCCTCTGCAACTACGGACAAGGGTGTTGCATGGTGGTTTTGCAACAACAATTCTAGGTTTCGAATTGTCTGAGCGGGGAAGTATTAGGACGCTAATTATTTATCCCCGAGGGCGTGTTAGGCGACCCAATCGCTAGCTTTCTACGGTACAACCATGAAGGTGCCGAGAGTTACTGAGGGATGGCGTAGTAGATTGTCTAGCAACGGAATTACGGTGGTGTCGGACAGTTAGATCCGTCGGTGGTTCCGCTATCTAGTCTAACCGTTGACCGCGAAGGACAGGATTTATTTGGTACTGTCGGGATATTGGTGAATGTTGGTAAAAGCGACAGGGCGGGCCGGGACGGGACGGTTATAGGTTAAATCGAGATCTCCTTAAGTACTACATTAAGTTCCCTGTATATTAAGTTCCCTTTCAGGTTAAGCGTCCCTTCGTTAGTTAAGTATTCCCCTTGTTAGGTAATTTTCGTATATAAGTGTTATTATTTTCTAAGTATTTGTTTTATATTTCTTTTATATCTGGAGTTGTGTACATGTATGCAGTGTAAATTCTCTGGGAGAATTACCAAGGTGAGTGGTCCACTGTTTTCAAGTGAAGTGAAGTGCAGTGCATTAAAGTGGATTCGTGTATTCGTTAATTCAGTGAAAATCGTTGAAAATTGTTGTGATGATTATTTCAAAGTCGCTTGGAAAATCTCAGTTTTTGGAATAAATTCTAATTTTGTGGCTAGCCATACGATCATTGGGTCGTCAGTGTTAATTCCAGTGTGCGATTACAGTGATCCAAGTTAGAACTTTGAGAGACCAAAAGTCGATTTTTGGTCATTTAAGCGAATTAGCGTTGGGACTCTGATTTTTTTCTTCTAGCGGTTCTCAGCGCTCAGTGAGGCAGCGCTCAGTAATTGTTTGCGCTCAACCAAGTGTCTAAGTGTCTTGCGAGTGGTATATTCAGTTCAAGTGATACGCAAACTACACGTCGGTATTTAATTTATAATTTTGAGAAAAGAAATACTTGGTTAATTAAGGATTAGTGCGGAGACTACTTTCTGAGGAGTCGGCTTCGTGACAGTGTGCGCGCTTTTAATTTTTGTAAACTTACCAACGTGTCCAAGTGTCCAGTGAGTGTTATATTCGGTAAAGTAACAAGTCCCCTACACGCCAGTATTTAATTTATAATTTTGGGAAAATAATTACTAATTTTTAATTAAGGTTCAGCGCGACTCTGTATAGCTGTGAGTGTCGCGGCGATGTGTTAAATTCTCAGTATTCTTCTACGCAAGCGGCGGTGACCCAGTGTAGGCTACGTTAACATCGAGTTCATTCAGTAACGTAAATAAGTGAATTATCATTAATTTTTGTTTAACTAATAAATACTTATAATTATATGTGAGCGCCGTTGTCAGCGTCGGGCGTTAAGAATTTAATAATTGTTGAAGATATAAACATCGCGCCAGTGGTAACTTAACGATAACGTCATTCAATTCTAGCGCGCCTAAGATTTACTAGAAAATTTGAAAATTTAGAAAATTTGAGAAACTCAGTTAGCGTAAAGTATTGTGAGCTGGTAAACGAGACTTAGATTATTTTCGATAAATAAAACAGAGTTGAAACTAAATTATTTACAATAAATTCAGGGTAGTTCCTTTCGCGATAATATTCACTATATAATTTCAGTATATTTTGTTCAAGAATGCGGTAATTATCAATATTTTTCTAACATTTATATTGGTCTTTCATTTAGAGACATGAAATTTTTACTTTAATTTTTACAATTGCGTTACCAGTCCATCGAGTGTCAAATAAATATAGTAAACTCATTACATTTTATCAAGATTAATTGTAGTAATTTCCTGGCGTTTAATGAATTAACGTAGCGTAACCTACTATTTTTAGTGTATTTGTGCGCGTGTATCTTATTCATCGTATACAGTTGTTTTCACAAATAAATAAATGCTAGTCGATGCCGTCGTGTACTCTATCTGTTTGTGTAGAAATTTTACGAATGCGAGACGAGGTTAATAAGACACAATAATTCCATTCATTGGTAGTAGGGAGTCAGCGAGATTCTGCCGCCGACAGCTGTCATCGTCTGTCAACAAGGTTAGGTGATTTATGGCTTTCACTGGGGCTGTGGAACGCGGTGAACGACGTGAAGGAAAGATAGTTCCGGTCTAGATGTTCTAGAGGTTTAACGTAATAGGGTAGGAGATACCTTCGGAGACTATTGATCAAGTGATTACTTGTGGAAATCGGAGTTGTGTTAAAATTTCACCGCAATCGGTTGTCGGAATCAGAACTTAGCCTGTTTTCTCCGGGTAGGGTTAGGTTGCGAGGTTTTAGCGAGAATATGTCGTGTGAGAAGATGACGCTCAGGAGTAAAGGGACGGTAGACAACGAGGCTACTGGGGGAGCACCATCGACAGACCCTCACCTGGTGGGGGTAGTACAGACGGTAGTCCTTGGGGGAGGATCCCAAGCGAACCCCACGGGGGGAGTAACGGATCCGGGGGCCCAAGGGGCGGCAGCCCTGGACGAAAGCAGGATTTCATTAGGGGGCTCTTGCTCAACTGACAGCACGATGATTGGTGGGGTGATAGGAAGTGATGGGGTTGTGGACCCCACTATTAGAACATCCACCCCAGTTGGACAAGGAGTTCCCGGGGATGATGCCATTGCGGGTTCTCAAGGTCTGACGGTTCCTGGGCTTACGAACGTACACACACCACCCTCACAACCCCAACAATTACAACAGGTACAACCCGACGCACAACAACAAGCCCTACAGATGCTACTACAGGCACTGCAGGTTGCACCACAACAACAACAACAGATACAACAAGCGGTACCACAACAACAACAACAGATACAACAAGCGGTACCACAACAACAACAACAGATGCAACAAGTTGTACCACAACAACAACAGATACAACAGGTGGCACAACAACAACAGATGCAACAAGTGTAACACAACAACAGATACAACAAGTTGTACCACAACAACAACAGAGACAACAGGTTGCACAACACAACAACAACAGATACAACAGGTTGTACCACACCAACAACAACAGATACAACAGGTTGCTCAACAACAACCACAGGTACTACAGATGCTGCTACAGCTACTTCAAGGACAGAACGGTTCACAACACTTACACAATCAACAACAGGGTCCACGACCACCTTATCAGAGTAGTACCCCCAATAGTTACTCGCCTGGGGTAGCCCCTTGGTCACTGGGGAACCCCTCCTCATCCCAACCTTACACCCAACCCCTCATAGTTCCTTCCCCCCCTGGTCAAGCACCCCCTTACACTCCCAGCACTCCGTCCTATAGACCGGGACTTGTGGCGTCACTCCCGAAGTTGTCCTTGCCAAGGTTAAATTGTGCTGAGCTCCCATCGAATAAAGTAGAACGCAACCGTTGCGTAGAAAATTGGTTGTGGGAGATGGATTCTGTGTTAGCCGCGGCTCCTGATGATGAAACTAAAATTACTCTGGCCACTGGGGCATGTGTGGGTCGCGACGGGCCCCTGAGGAAGTCTGAGGAATTCAGGCATTTGGTGACGTGGCCACAATTCGTGCAGGCCATCAAGGATCGATTTAAAGCAAAGATTACTAAAGAGGAGGCTCGTCGCTATTTAACGTCACTTCAGAGGGAGAAAGGCACTCAATTAAAAGATTTTGGTGCCTTCCTTCGCACCAGAATAAGCGATCTTACTCAGGAGTTGGGGTACGATGCGCAACAGGAGGAACGGTTTGCGAAGCAGTTATTTTGTAAAGCCTTGCCCGCTCATATCGGTCCTTACTTAGCTACGGACACGGCTTCCCTGAGTTTTAGGGAACTCGTACAATACGCCGAAGAACATATAGATGAGGACTTGGATGTGGAGGAGGCCCGGTCTTCGCCATATGTTAATGCGGTGAGCAGGAAGGTAGAGACCGAACAAGGGGGCAATAGATCAGGGCCCCCCAGACGAAAACGGGGGGCGGTGGACGCACGCAACAACCCCCACGTAATGATTGGTGGGACTCGCGTACGTGTTTTAATTGTGGGAAAAGAGGCCACGTGAAAGCGAGATGCCGGAAGGTGAGAACAGAAAAATGAGAGAACCCCGCCTCGGGTGGTGGCAGACCTACGTTTGAGATGACGGTTGAAGGTGTGAGATTGACAGTTTTTGTGGACACCGGAAGTCAAGCAACTCTCATTAAAAAGTCAGCCTTCAGCACACTTAAAGAGACACGCCTTAAGCGTTGTGGGAAGCATTTAACAGCAGTAAATGGGCAACATATTAATATCTTGGGCCAGGCCACTCTTAATTTTGAAGTGGGTAAGGGAGAAGCGTACCCACACAATTGCACGATTGTCGAGAATCTTGCATTCCCTGGTCAGGTTTTGTTGGGAATGGATTTTCTGGGACGAGTTAACTTTTCGTTGTCTGCTCAACAGGGATCAAGGAAGTGCAGATTGAAGTTGGGCCAGGTAGTTTATCCCATTAAAATGGTAGATCATCCACCAGTAATTGCTTCCATTAGTAAGAAACAGAAGTACAACATTCACTACCCTAAGTTGTTGTTTAAGTCTCTTCCAGACACAGATAAGAAATCATGTGGGTTACATGCCTTAGTGAAACAATATTGCCCACCCCATTCAGTTAAGTTCATTAAAGTATCAGTGGGACGTCACATTGCACCAGGTACCATCCTTCAGGTGGCTGGGAGATGTGACAGGTTGTTGATCCCTCATCATTTGATCACAGTGCTTGATAAAGGTGCCCTTATTCCAGTTGTCAATCTCTCGCACAAAACCTATCGTTTCAGGGCAGGTGATAGGGTGTCTCAGGCTACAGTTGTAGAAAATACAGGAATTTTTCAATATCAAAGCCAGGAGGAGATGCCAGCCACCACAGCACAATGTAGTGCACTGAATGTTACAGATAGTAGCACACAGGGGAAACACAAGACCGAGACAAGAAAAAGTAGCAATACTCAGGAAGTTGATAAGTTAATCTCGGCTCTGGATTTGCAACATGTGCAACAGTCAGATAGAAAACTTTTGAGAGGGATTTTACGTAAATTCCCTAGACTGTTTGCAACAGAAGACGATCAAATCGGGCTTCTGGATAGGATCGAACATGTGATTCCTACCGGTGATCATCCTCCTATTTACACCCGTCAATGGAGGCTTCCGGAACGGGCGAAGGAAGTAATTAGGGATGAGTGTCAGAAGATGTTAAGACAGAATGTGATAGAGCCTAGTACATCACCATGGTTGTCGCCAGTAGTATTGGTACGTAAACCGGATGGTAGTTATAGATTTTGTGTTGACTACCGAAAGATAAATGAAATTACTAAAGGTGATGTGTATCCTTTACCACGGATACAAGAAATTATAGATCAGTTTGGGGCAGCCAAATACTTTTCCACTCTGGATGCGAAATCTGCGTATTGGGCCATACCAGTAGCTGAGAAAGATAGAGAGAAGACCGCCTTCTCTGATGGGGTTCATACTTATCAATTCAAGCGGATGCCTTTCGGGTTAAAAACAGCGCCTTCATCATTTCAGAGGGCTATTAATTATATCCTCAGTCCAGTCTTGGGAAGGCACTCATTAGCGTACCTGGATGATGTGGTTATCTACTCTAGGACGTTCGATGAGCACTTACGAGATTTGACTGAGACGTTGTCACTATTAGATAAGGCGGGCTTCAAACTTAACGTGAGTAAGTGCACTCTGGCGTCTCAGAAATTCAAGTTTCTGGGATTCCAGGTGAGCACAGATGGTATCCGACCTGACCCCGACTCCTGTCGTGCCATTGCTGACATGCCAACACCTAAGACAGCAAAGGATGTTCGAAGGTTTCTGGGGGCAGCCGGATATTTCCGTCGCCACATAGAGGGTTTTGCAAGTACAACAGCACCGTTAACTGAGCTTACTAAGAAAAATGTTAAATTCGTTTGGAAACCTGAGCATGATAACGCTTATGCAAAATTAAAAAGTCAACTCATTACAACCCCAGTATTGGCAGTACCTGATTTTGATAAGGAGTGGGAAGTACACACTGACGCCAGTGGTATAGCTATTGGTGGGTGCTTAATGCAACGTGATAATGACAATCTTCCTCACCCTGTAGCATATTTCAGCAGGAAGGTTAAGGGTCCGGAGATCCGCTATTCGGCAACGGATAGGGAAGCTTTGGCTGTGGTAGAAAGTGTTAGGTACTTTGAACCGTATCTTTTCCAACGTCACTTTGTCATTTATACAGATCACAGAGCTTTAACTCATATTTTTAAGAAAAGAACTAAGTGCCCTCGCATGTCACGTTGGTCTCATGAACTAGCTGCTCACTCGTTCCAAATACTTTACAAGCCTGGTCCATCACATGTTGTACCAGACACTTTGAGTAGGAACATTGCTACTATTAATGTAAATCTGAATATTGAAAATATTCCAGCGAGAAAATGCGAGAATTCCAGATGAACGAACCAAGGTGGAAAGAGATTATTGAACTTTTAGAGGGAGGAAAATATCCGTCAAAGAAAAGTAATTTAGCAATTCATGATTTTGAAATGAAGGATGGGGTCTTATATTATGTAAAGGGACAGAAGGATCGTGCAGTATTTCAGCTGGTTATCCCAGAAGTGTTGAAGAAGTCAGCGTTGAAACTCGCGCATGCGTCTAAGATTGCAGGTCATCCGGGGATTTTTAAAACTCACATGAAAGCCAAGTCACTCTTTTTCTTCCCCGGTATGTTAACAGAGGTCATTAACTTCGTTAAGTCCTGTGGTCATTGTCAAAGGAGGAAAGGTACCCTTAAGGTACAAGCTCCATTGCAAGAATTCCCAGATATTTTGGAACCTTTAGATCGGGTGGGGGCTGATCTGATTGATCTGCATCACAGTCATTCAGGAAACCGTTACGTATTGGTGTTGGTAGACCACCTTTCCAGGTACACCACACTGATTGCCTTGCCTCAGAAAGATTCACGAACTGTTGCAAAGGCGTTCTTAGATAGGTTTGTCACTGTATTCGGTCCCCCTAAAGTATTAGTTTCTGACCGTGGTCAGGAATTTAATGGGAATATTTTCAGAGAAGTATGTAAAATTGTAGAAACGACTTCAGCATTCACTACGGCTTATCACCCTCAGGCTAACGGTATGACAGAACGGACGAATCGATCAGTTAAAGATATGCTTGCAATTCTTGCAGAGCATGATGTCAATTCGTGGGACGAACACCTCCCCTATGTCCAGTTTGCGCTGAACACTGCCATCCATCAGTCCATTAACACCCAACCCCTTTTGCTGTTCACAGGTCATTCATGTAATTTCCCATCAGGTCTGCTTAACAGACATAATATTGCATATGGGGAAGACTACCCATCAGAAGTTGTAAATAAGATGAAAAATGCATGGAGAATTGCAGCTAGGGCTTCCAAGACAGCACGAGATCGCTATGCTCAACATTATGACAAAAAGGTACGACCCCTTGAATTGAAAGTCGGGAGTCTTGTGTTGAGAGTTAATGAGGCGGCTCCCGCCAATCAGAGTAGGAAACTTGCACCTAGATGGCGGGGCCCCTACCGAGTAATTGAAAGAAAAGGTCCGGTTAATTTTGTTATTAAAGGTATTTTTGAGGACCAAGTTGAGAGAACAATTCATATTAATAAATTAAAACCTTATCACGCGAGGGAGGAACTAGAGCTGCCTTCAGCAAGTCTAATTCCTGACCTGTCTAATGATCCAAGTGATGAGTCAGAGGATGAGGATGACCTCCTGTTAAATCTCATCAGTAGTCAAGCTCAATCTTGTCACCCTATGGTAACAAGGTCGCGAGCTGTACAGTAAGTGTAATGATCTCCCCTAGTCAGGTTTAGTAAAAGTTCATATAATCCTGTAGAGGCAATGGTGTGTAGTTACTGATGTGCATGACTCAGGTAGCATACTTGCCTTGCTCTGGGGTTTCCAACTTCCTATTCCTCAGAGTAATATCCATGCTTCCGCCATTTGTTGTTGACTGTCTTTCTCAGGTCTGACGGTACACCAGTTCCAGCCTCCCAGTCACACGTGAACCAAGGATCGAGATCAGCAGGTCTGGGGATGACCCACCTGGCTGATAAGATCGGGGTCTGAGGCACGTTACATAAAGTCCTCGCCCTTGTACCCGGTAACTCGTCAATTGGTTATCCGGAAGGGGTGACTGACGTACAGTCACCCAGCCGACACCTCACGTCACTAACGAGGTTGTCCCAGTCCAGCCATGCTGTCTTCACGGAGCAGAGTCAGTCACCATCACAACCGTGGGCTAGCTGTCTCAAGGTCACCAACCAAGTCCACCAGCCGCTAAGTCAAGACTGCGGAAAACCGGAAGTGGAAGACGAGTGGAAACGAAGAAGAACGCTAATTGCAACGACTAAGCTCTCTCAAAACCTGCGGTTGCGTCGTCTGTGGAAACGAAGAGGCAACACGGCGGTCCCGGGTACGAACAGCACTACCCCTACAGAGTGCTGCTGTTTCGCCAGAGGAGGTACATCTCTGTATCTCGGCCCAAGCTCAGCTGCACGAGGGGTTGCACGGAAAGGTGTACCGGCCCAGTAGTACCGGGATAACAAGTAAACGTCGGTAGATGACGTCGCCCAGGAGCTGAGGCAGGGCCCACCTGTCCTGTCACCATGCCATCCTCTTCAACGCCACTCGAACCTCACTACCAACGCGAGACATCATGACACGTCGAAGCTGTGCTCTACGGTGGCAGCCATGGTTAACAACAATCCATCATGACTGTTGGAAGCGATAAGAAGAGGTGAACCCGGGTTCCTGTTAGCGGGGTCCACCTGAGCTGACAGCCGCCAGCTGTCAGCTGTCACGCAAGCCGGTGCGGGCAGTGCGAGACCCCCTGTACTGTCCGTAGTTGGCCGAGGCCGGAAATGGAACTTCCAGATGACCAGGATCTCCAAGCAACTTGAGGTAGTCGCCGGAATCTACAGCAACGAGATGTCACCAGGACCGAACGATAGAACTTTTGTATAGAAAAGTTATATGAAATGAATTTAAGGAATATAGTAAACTGTGTTAACTCGGAACAGTTAGTTCAACTCTCTAATTTTCCATCTGATAGTAACACCTCTGTACACCTTCGGAACGCTCTCTGGAACAGTATTAAATGTTGAAAACTAGAACTAGTGAAATAGAAAAAGAAATCTAGAAAGTGAACATCTAGAAATTGTTACTAGAAAATTACCTTGTCTCTAGAAAAGTTGTTTGAGTGAACTGTTTTGAGAACCATCTAGTAGGTTCTCTAGAAACGTTGATCAGTGGGGAACTTTATCTAGATTTTTCTAGATCCTAGATACTGATATTTATATATTTTTTTAATTTTTTTTGTGGAGTACTGAACAATAAGGGTGGTACACAGTCTGAAAAATGTGTTCACCCGCTGTTGTTGTTGGTTAAGAGACATGTCTGTGGACATCGAATTTTTTTTAATAAAAATTTTTTTGTGTATTTTCTTTAGGTTAAGGATTTGGACACGCTGTGGTAGGCAGTTGCCACAGGTGTGGGACACGGGTCCCTGAGAGGGAATATTTCTCTATATATTTTTGATGGAATTTTATAATTTGTTTATTTTGATGACATTGATTTCTTTAATGTTTCTATGTGATGTGTTTGATCTTTATTCCAGGTGGAATACTGGGATAGCTGAAGGCTATCGGCTGACTTTAGCTAGTTGTTGGTTTGGATTTTTACAATTAGTGTTACTATATCACGACAGGTATAGGAGGTTTTGTCTTCCAGGTAGTTGGAAGGGTACAGGGCTGCAGCCAAGTGGACAGCCAGGATTAGAGACGTTCTCTGTCCTTATGTTATGTATTATTACTGTGTTTGTTATGTATGTATACAGGCTGGGCCACACCTTTGGTGGTGCCATTATTTTATTTTGGAGGAAACATTATTCTTTTATGTGTGTTGCCATTATTAGTTAGGATTAGATAATCATTTCTTTTGTTTGAGGCAATGGGTCAGTTTATTGTGGAGTTAAATGTTGGTTGTGGAGTAATGTTCATGATAGCCCAGGGTTTTGGATAAGAAAAGTGTGTGTAAATTTCTTTACACACAAATTTCTTAATTTCCGAGGAGGGGAGTTGTAATGATCTGGTGCTCAGATCATTGGTTCTCCCTTCCCCCTCTCCCCTCCTTCCTTCTCCCCTCCTTCCTTTTTCCCTTCCCCCTTTCTCCCCTCCCCTTACCCGTCATTCGTCTTCCCCCTTCACACCCCCCCCCCTGTAGCCCATTTGTCAAGGTCCAAGGAGTTGACCTGAGGGGTTGTGCAGCCGACCTCTGTGATACCTTGCGTCTCCACGCAATCCTCCCCACTCGTTTCCCCTCTCCATCCTCCCTCTCCCCCCTCTCATCCCCCTCTCATTCCCTCTCTTCCCCTCTCAACGGTCCCTTACCCATACCAGGCGAGTCAAGTGTCCCTACCCTTTATCTTGCTGGAGACGGGCTGGAACATAAATAATCAGTTTTGGTAAACATTGCTGGGAGGTGCACTAGTTGCGGGAATCCAATACAGTGGTACCTTGTTCCCATCGCACAGCCGGGGAGTACTGACTCAATCTTCAGGAATTCATGTAGCCTTCCACGGCAACTCAGGGTAGATGATTGGCGGAAGATAAGAGCCAAGTCCTTATTGGCCCTAGAGAGCCAGACCTCAGGCCTAAGTGTAAAATGGTTGGCCATTGCCAAAATAATGGGTGGAGCCCTGGGGCTGTATTGGATGGTGGGAGGTGTAATCCTTCCCAGCAATAAGCTGGTAAAACAAAATTTCATTTAGTGTGTCTTGGGAGTTTTTCGGGACTGGAGGGCAAGCCAGCCCGCGTCCAAAGGGGCTGAGGGCCGCCATCAACATCTTGGCAAAGTGTGCGATTGAAGGTAGTGTGCTCCTACGTTTCTTGCATATTGGTATTGCATTCCCATTGCCTCTTTATTTTGGTAGATGTTATTAGAGTAGGCTATATGTCAATTGTGATTTAAATATACAGTTACAATAATAAAATAATTGTTAATTTCATCTTGGTGAGTTATCTGTCCCCTTGTGTTAATATATGTTATTCATGCGATTTTCATGTGCTGTGTTAGAACTTCCCTGTGTTTCTCCATTCTTAGGAATAATAAAGTAAAGCGAGAGCCTCCCCCGTTCAGTTCAATAAGACTAAAGTAATCCATTCAATTTCAATCACTGGTCCGTTGAGTTCCCTGATTATCGAGTCCCTTCCTTCCTGGGGACCGATAATTATAGACACATTCATTCCTTTGGAAGGTGGTGGCAGTGAAAGGAAAAGGGTAAGATTAATAATCCCTTTCCTTGTGATATTCCTCATTTAATATTCAGCTTATATTCGTGACAGTCCAGCGAGGGGTCATACTGGTCCGTTATTAGTGTTTGCTGGTTATTAAGTGTGGACAGAGATATTACAATAAATGATTTAATAATATTTCAATTAGGGTATATTACCATTACAATGATAGTCACCATTACAGCGAGAGCTATGTTCTAAGATTATTGCAAATTTGTTGAATATGTAAGTAGAGCGGCAGATTACCAAGACCTCCACAATGATTTTGCAATCTCACAAAGTATGCAAGGTCGCCAGGTTAACGAATGCTGGGCTTCGTCCTAGCCGTGTTTGCGTGTGCACGAAACATGCAGATTAGGACGGTTGGTATTGCTCAATCCTGAATGTGATTATGTAATCTCTCTCAGTGGACCGGCTTACTGATGAGATTACGCTGTCCTCAGTGAACTCGTTGTGCTGGAGCTGTACATAATTGTTCCGCACTGTACACGTGTACAATTCAGCACTGTACACGCGCGCGCGCTCTAC
>WNGS01148038.1:0-22607 GCA_020271785.1 Procambarus virginalis | reverse complement strand
TGTCTAACTAGGCAGCATGACACCATTCTTCACAGGAAAAAAGTACCTAGACACTGTCGAAAAAGCCGACACCATTAACAAATATTCAATACAATAGGCAGAGAATATTCCTGCTGTGTTGTATACATAAATTCCTTCATAGAAAACGGTGGCGGGATTTTCCATCGATAGAAAAACGGGATATTATTGCCAAATGTGGCTATTAATTTCACCAGTTAATTCAGTTGGGAACATTCTTAAGTAAATTAGTGTTTCCATCAGCAACACGAAGTCATTATCTAAACTAGAAAAGTATCTTTAAGATATCTATTATTAAATCTATCAATTGCTATTATTGCAAGTGACGTTTGTAAGTAACAATTACTAATATATGTAGTTTAGTATTGTAGTAAATGTCTGCTGATAAGTAATTTTTGATTGACTGCTTATATAAGTTAATAAACCCCACCTAATGTGAAAAAAGTCGATTTGTGAGATGTTATAGCAATATAGTCCACTATATCATGCCAGTTGCTATCGAAATATATATAATTAATGTAAATATAAATTCTACTATAAATTCATATAAATTAAATAAATATTAATCTCACCAGTCGCTTCCCCGCTGGCACTTTGTACCTAGCATTTAGTGAAGCATTATGTGCTCTTCTAGGCATAGTGTCACCATACACACCAGCTACAGTGTCACCATACACACTAGCTACAGTGTCACCATCTTTACTAGGCACAGTGTCACCATACACACTAGCTACAGTGTCACCATACACACTAGCTACAGTGTCACCATCTTTACTAGGCAACAGTGTCACCATACTCACCAGTTACAGTGTCACCATACACACTAGCTACAGTGTCACCATACACACTAGCTACAGTGTCACCATACACACTAGTTACAGTGTCACCATACCCACTAGTACAGTGTCACCATACCCACTAGTTACAGTGTCACCATACCACTAGTTACAGTGTCACCATACCCACTAGTTACAGTGTCACCATACCACTAGTTACAGTGTCACCATACTCACTAGCTACAGTGTCACCATACCCACTAGTTATAGTGTCACCATACCCACTAGTTACAGTGTCACCATACTCACTAGCTACAGTGTCCACCATACCCACCAGTTACAGTGTCACCATACCCACCAGTTACAGTGTCACCATACCCACCAGTTACAGTGTCACCATACCCACTAGTTACAGTGTCACCATACCCACCAGTTACAGTGTCACCATACCACTAGTTACAGTGTCACCATACCCACCAGTTACATTGTCACCATACCCACTAGTTACAGTGTCACCATACCCACTAGTTACAGTGTCACCATACCCACCAGTTACAGTGTCACCATACCACCAGTTACAGTGTCACCATACCCACCAGTTACAGTGTCACCATACCTACTACCTACAGTGTCACCATACTCACTAGCTACATTGTCACCATACCCACCAGTTACAGTGTCACCATACCCACCAGCTACAGTGTCACCATACCCACCAGCTACAGTGTCACCATACCCACCAGCTACAGTGTCACCATACCCACCAGCTACAGTGTCACCATACCCACCAGCTACAGTGTCACCATACCCACCAGCTACAGTGTCACCATACCCACCAGCTACAGTGTCACCATACCCACCAGTTACAGTGTCACCATACCCACCAGCTACAGTGTCACCATACCCACCAGCTACAGTGTCACCATACTCACCAGCTACAGTGTCACCATACTCACCAGCTACAGTGTCACCATACCCACAATTCCACAATTCCCATTGACACCATCACCATCAGGGCCGAGACAGCACCATACCACCATATATTTCCCTTGGCCCGTCATTTAAACCATTAGGCAGACACCCTTATATCTGGCAATCCATTTACACTCACTTTACCTTACCCAGTAGGGTTCGAGCCCACGCCAGGAAACCCCAGATTCCAATTCCATTACGGCTAGAGACATAAATGTGGATTTAATCGTTCTCCTGAAATTCTAATGGCAGGTTATTTCTCTTTATTGGCGAGGAAAGGCTTTTCTCCCGTCCCTGGTTCGAGGGTTGCAGCAAGCACTTCGTTATGTTCAACAAAATGTATTGTTGCTGAGGGAGGGGTCGGGGTTCGAGGCCTCCATACACAAAAGACTTTTTTCTTTTTGGTTGACGGAGAAAGGGAGATGATTGGCTTTTATGTGACGCCATCCAAATCCTGTTAGCTGATTGGTTCCCGTTATTCACAGGTGGAGGTGATGTGAGCCAATAGAAAGACAGGGATTCGCGAGCATTATCTTACATGTAAACAAGAGGTAATTTGGACGGAAACGATTTGGAGGGAGAGTTTTTATAGGTGATTTTCTTTTTAATTGAATGATTAGTTAATGTTAATTTTTTTGCGGGAGTTTTAATATTATATACACGCATAGACCTGGCCTCGTGGAGCACAGACCTGGCCTCGTGGAGCACAGACCTGGCCTCGTGGAGCACAGACCTGGCCTCGTGGAGCACAGACCTGGCCTCGTGGTGCACAGACCTGGCCTCGTGGTGCACAGACCTGGCCTCGTGGTGCACAGACCTGGCCTCGTGGTGCACAGACCTGGCCTCGTGGCGCACAGACCTGGCCTCGTGGTGCACAGACCTGGCCTCGTGGAGCACAGACCTGCCCTCGTGGTGCACAGACCTGGCCTCGTGATGAACAGACCTGGCCTCGTGATGAACAGACCTGACTTCTACGAACTCCTTGTCTAGGTCATAGATTTTGTCTATTATTATGTGCAAAAAGTATTCTCTTGCCCAATGTCGCATCTCTGTGTCTCGTCTCTATGTCTCATCATGAAGTATTTTATATGTCTCAAACATGTCTCTCTCTCTACATTTTTTCCCTTTTTTTCTCGTGTTGTCTAGTCGAGTTCTATTTTCAATCTTTCTTCGTTACACATTCACGAATCAAAGTCTATTTTCCCTCTTTACACTGATGAATTCCATGATGGGGGGCTGCATACTCGCTGAGTGGTCTCATGTAGGTGGTGGTTCCGTATACATCCTAGTTTTCTGAAGGCGATCCTGACGTGCTTTTGGCTATGGAGTATAACCCTTCTGATGTTTACGTTGAAATCTTGGGGGGTAAGATAGTGCTACAGATTCTCCAGAGGAAAGCGTGATATGATTGGATTTTCTGATTGTTCCTGAGTGTAATATTTGGTTTTCTGATTGTTCCTGGGTGTTATATTTGGTTTTCTGATTGTTCCTGAGTGTTATATCTTGTTTTCTGATTGTTCCTGTGTGGTATATTTTGTTTTCTGATTGTTCCTAGGTGTTATATCTTGTTTTCTGATTGTTTCTGGTGTTATATCTTGTTTTCTGATTGTTCCTGGGTGGTATATTTGGTTTTCTGATTGTTCCTGAGTGTTATATTTGGTTTCCTGAATGTTCCTGGGTGTCATATTTGGTTTTCTGATTGTTCCTGGGTGTTATATCTTGTTTTCTGATTGTTCACGGGTGGTATATTATATGTCCTGATTGTTCAGGTCTTCAAAGTGTAGAATATGTATATATATGGGCTCATCCTCAGTTCTCAAGTTCAAAGTCAGGTTCAAAGTCAAAGTCAAAAGGCTCAGTCAAAGCGCTCAGACTTTGACTGGGCTCCGAGACTGCTTAGGGGAGGGATGGCCGGAGGGTTGCAGAAGGCTGGAGCCTCCTTATCTAAAGCTGTAAATCATTGTTGCATAAGCCGGATGCTTTTGCGTTCTCGCAAGATGTCTTCGCCTAAGATGTCTACAGGTCAAAGGTCAAAGGTTGACAGTGTGGGGGTGGGGGGATTAATTCCCATTTTCTATACTTTGAAGGCAAACGCAATTAGAAATTATAATTCTTAATTACCCCTCTAGAAGCTAACATTAGAGTGATTAGGTTGATTAGGTTGATTAGAGTGATTAGGTTGATAGCGAAGTGCCTCGAGGCTAACTACCTGACCCTCTCCTTGAGGTTATCTTGAGATGATTTCGGGGCTTTTTAGTGTCCCCGCGGCCCGGTCCTCGACCAGGCCTCCACCCCCAGGAAGCAGCCCGTGACAGCTGACTAACACCCAGGTACCTATTTTACTGCTAGGTAACAGGGGGGGGGAGGAAGCCCCCCTAGTGATAGTCTTGCAGAGTTCTTGCACGATTGCACATCCGCTGTTTCCACTAATATTCTCGTGTTGATCATAAGGGCTCTGTGTTGATGTTCCGTCCAGAAGCGGTTGGGCACCATTCCTTTCCCACCGTCCCATCCCAAATCCTTATCCTGACCCCTTCCCAGTGCTATATAGTTGGTATATAATTTCGACGTTTAAAACCGTTCAGGAATGGTACTGGAGTTAGGTTTAGACTTAAGTCTACTTACCAGACTTTAATAACTGATACAGACGCCGGCCCACTTCTCAGGCAACTGTACTTACTGTCTTCTCACTCCCTGTAGTATTCTTATAACATTGCATTCGTCTGGGTTTAACTCTAGTAACCATGCTTTTGCACCATCTCTCAGGGTTTGTTGAAATCATTTTGCTGTGCATAACAGTCCTCTAATTCGGTTATTTTAATATGTTTTTGCATTTGTCTCAAAAACTAATATGAATTAGCCTGTCACTCCCTTTTTAGGTCGATGGAGGGAGGGGGGGGGGTGTTAAGAGGCATCATTAGCCCTAATTCCTAAAAATTGTGGTTGCGGTTGGGCACTGTATATACTACCACGCTGAATCAATTATTTATCTTGCCACTACACCTTATAATTAACGTATTAACATTCTCACATCTTTATGACTCCTCTGCGTCTCTCTCTACCTTTACTTATTTAGGTTCCTGAATGGCGTTCTAACTTTTATAAGTGTAGATAACGCCGCTGATGTTATCCTGTTTACATGAGCCTCCGGAGTTAGGTTTGGTGTGTTGTCCACTCCCTGGACGGTGTATCTGGTCGTTATAGGGAGGTGATTCATCATCCCCGACCGTTCAAGTGATTGGGCACCATTCCTTCCACCCCCCCCCCACGTAGTCCCATTCCAAATCCTTATCCTGATCCATTCCAAGGGCTATATGGTCGAGGTGGCTTGGCGCTTTCGCTTGGTAGTTCCTTTAATTCTCTAGAGTGGAATATTGTTGCACGCTAACAGCGCCATTCAAAGCTGGAGCAGTTACTAAGCAGGGACCAGATTCACGAAGCAGTTACTCAAGCACTTACGAACCTGTACATCTTTTCTCAATGTTGACCAGACCACACACTAGAAGTTGAAGGGACGACGACGTTTCGGTCCGTCCTGGACCATTCTCAAGTCGCTTGTGAGAATTGCGACACAAGCGACTTGAGAATGGTCCAGGACGGACCGAAACGTCGTCGTCCCTTCAACTTCTAGTGTGTGGTCTGGTCAACATACTTCAGCCACGTTATTGTGACTCTTCGCCTGCATCTTTTCTCACTCTTTGGCGGCTTTCTTTACAATTATTAAACAGTTAATGAGCTCGGAAGCACCAGGAGGCTGTTTATAACAATAACAACAGTTGATTGGCAAGTTTTCATGCTTGTAAACTGTTTAATAAATGTCATCAGAGCCGTCAAAGATTAAAGAAAGATGTACACGTTAGTAAGTACTTGCGTAACGGCTTCGTGAATCCTCGTCCCAGGAGACCGTGCAGAGATATTTCAAGGATATTAATATAAAGATATTCTGTGTTCCTTAGAGCGTAGGAGGGAGAGATACATAATAGTTTACAGTAGAAAAATTATTGGAAGAATTAGTTTCAAACCTGCACACAGAAATAACGCCACGTTAGACCAGGAGGCATGGCAGGATGTGCAGAACACCCCCGCTGATAAAGCAGAGGTGCAACAGATACGCTGAGATAGAGAACTCACTCAACACAGATTTTCTTCACATTCTGGGCACGATTGGCCAACCTCTAGCGGTGTACCATAGAGAATTCGACAAGCACCTTAACCTAACAAGCACTAACCTAACCTAACCTTCATGGAATACTAGATCAACTAGGCTGTGAGCAGCCACATCGCATACCCTGGTTGATCACACCAGCAACCTGGAGAACTAGTCAGAGACCGGGCCGCAGAGACGCTGATCCCCGAAATCGTCAATAGGTAGGTAGGCTAATTTGCGTAGTAAGTTTCCTCCTGTGTCCCCTTGGGCGTGTATCTCCAGTATTGAATAATCTGTCCATATCTACTTCTGTCAATTCCCCTGAAAATGTTGCATGTGGTGATCATGTCTCCCCGAGTTCTTCTAGCGACGTGAGGTGAAATTCATGCAGCCTTTCCTCGTATCTCATACCTCTTAGTTCTGGGACCAGTCTAGTGGCATACCTTTGAACCTTCTCCAACTTCTCCTCTGTGTACTCACCTAGTTGTGCTTGCGGGGGTTGAGCTCTGGCTCTTTGTGTGTGCGTGTGTGTGTATGTGTACTCACCTAGTTGTACTCACCTAGTTGTGCTTGCGGGGGTTGAGCTCTGGCTCTTTGGTCCCGCCTCTCAACCGTCAATCAACAGGTGTACAGTTTCCTGAGCCTAATGGGCTCTATCATATCTACACTTGAAACTGTGTATGGAGTCAGCCTCCACCACATCGCTTCCTAATGCATTCCATTTGTCAACCACTCTGACACTAAAAAAGTTCTTTCTAATATCTCTGTGGCTCATTTGGGCACTCAGTTTCCACCTGTGTCCCCTAGTGCGTGTGCCCCTTGTGTTAAACAGCCTGTCTTTATCAACCCTGTCGATTCCCCTGAGAATCTTGAATGTGGTGATCATGTCCCCCCTAACTCTTCTGTCTTCCAACGAAGTGAGGTTTAATTCCTGCAGTCGCTCCTCGTAGCTCATACCTCTCAGCTCGGGTACTAGTCTGGTGGCAAACCTTTGAACCTTTTCCAGTTTAGTCTTATGCTTGACTAGATAGGGACTCCATGCTGGAGCCGCATACTCCAGGATTGGTCTGACATATGTGGTATATAATGTTCTGAAAGATTCCTTACACAAGTTTCTAAAGGCCGTTCTTATGTTAGCCAACCTGGCATATGCTGCTGATGTTATCCTCTTGATATGAGCTTCAGGGGACAGGTCTGGCGTGATATCAACCCCCAGGTCTTTCTCTCTCTCTGACTCTTGAAGTATTTCATCTCCCAAATGATACCTTGTATCTGGTCTCCTGCTTCCTACCCCTATCTTCATTACATTACATTTGCTTGGGTTAAACTCTAACAGCCATTTGTTCGACCATTCCTGCAGCTTGTCCAGGTCTTCTTGAAGTCTCAAGCTGTCCTCCTCTGTCTTAATCCTTCTCATAATTTTGGCGTCGTCAGCAAACATTGAGAGGAATGAGTCTATACCCTCTGGGAGATCATTTACGTATATCAGAAACAGGATAGGTCCAAGTACAGAGCCCTGTGGGACTCCACTGGTGACTTCACGCCAGTCTGAGGTCTCACCCCTCACTGTAACTCTCTGCTTCCTATTGCTTAGGTACTCCCTTATCCACTGGAGCGCCCTACCTGTTACTCCTGCCTGTTTCTCCAGCTTATGCATCAACCTTTTATGGGGTACTGTGTCAAAGGCTTTCCGACAGTCCAAAAAAATGCAGTCCGCCCACCCTTCTCTTTCTTGCTTAATTCTTGTCACTTGATCGTAGAATTCTATCAATCCTGTAAGGCAAGATTTACCCTCCCTGAACCCATGTTGATGGGTTGTCACGAAGTCTCTTCTCTCCAGATGTGTTACTAGGTTTTTTCTCACAATCTTCTCCATCACCTTGCATGGTATACAAGTTAAGGACACTGGCCTGTAGTTCAGTGCCTCTTGTCTGTCACCCTTGTGTGTGTGTGTGTGTGTGGTGTGTGTGTGTGTGTGTGTGTGTGTGTGTGTGTGTTTGTGTGCTGGGTGTGTGTGTGCGTGCGTGTGTGTACGTGTGCGTGCGTGTGCGTGCGTGTGCGGGCCTGTGTACATTTATCCTGGGCTCGATTTATTTGGGAGATTCATTTTTCCCCGCCACACACATTTGAAAATCTAAATCACCTTGAAATCGAGGGTTTTTATAATATTAGTATTTCACCCTCAATTTCATTTCCATAAGTCCCAGCAACGGCAGCATTAGGCTCAGTAAGCATTTTCCCTCTACACTATATATATATATATATATATATATAATATATATATATATATATATATATATGCGAACAAGCCTGAATGGTCCCCAGGACTATATGCGAATAGTATGGGTTCGAGTCACTTCTGGGTGTGAGTTTTCATTCATATATATATATATATTATATATATATATATATATATATATATATATATATATATATATATATATTGATAGCAGTCTTTCTTGTAAACATATGTTGTTAAATATGACCGAAAAAGTAAGATTAATAATTCTAACACGAATTTTCTCATGTTTCTTATATTCTTTTTCACTGTTGATGGTAACTGAAAAATCAATTCTCCAAAATTCATTTTTATTTCTAGTCTGACGCGACACTTGAGCGCGTTTCGTAAAACTTATTACATTTTCAAAGACTTTAATTTACACACACACAACAACTATAACTGAACAGATTTTAAACAGCTTTTCTTTTTTATACCTGCATTTGGGTGAGGTGATATGTTACAACAGTTTTGGATGAGGTGAAAACACAGAACACGAAACAATGGGTAAATATTTTGTAATGTAAAGGGGAGAATGGAAGTAACTGCAGAGGGCCTATTGGCCCATATTTCTTGATGCTTCTATATTGGAGCGGAGTCTTGAAGTGGGTAGAATATAGTTGTGCATTAATTGGCTGTTGATTGCTGGTGTTGACTTCTTGATGTGTAGTGCCTCGCAGATGTCAAGCCGCCTGCTGTCGCTGTATCTATCAATGATTTCTGTGTTTTTTGTTAAGACTTCTCTGGTGATGTTTTGGTTGTGGGAAGAGATTATATGTTCTTTAATGGAGCCCTGTTGCTTATGCATCGTTAATCGCCTGGAAAAGAGATGTTGTTGTCTTGCCTATATACTGAGTTCTTTGGGCTTACAGTCCCCAAGTAGGCATTTGAAGGCATAGACGACATTGGTCTCTTTCAAAGCGTTCTGCTTTGTGTCTGAGAGTTTCTCATGAGTAGGTTGGCAGTTTTCTTGGTTTTATAGTAAATCGTCAGTTGTATCTTCTGATTTTTGTCTGTAGGGATAACTTTTTCTATTAACAATATCTTTCAGGACCCTTTTCCGTTTTATAGCTGTGGAGAAGAAGTTCCTGTAACGGTTGATTGACGGTTGAGAGGCGGGACCAAAGAGCCAGAGCTCAACCCCCGCAAGCACAACTAGGTGAGTACACACACACACACGCACACACGCACACACACACCACACACATGCACACACGCACACACACACACAACACACCACACACACACTATCACACACACACAACACAAACCACGACACGACACACACCACAAACACATCACAAAGGGAACACGACAATACACACCACATGCAACCAAAACTAACCCTTGAGTTAGAATGATGTTACAAGGAACATTGATCAGTTATTTTACACTAAAGCTGATATTAGCTAGCAGGTGAGGGGTGGGTACTGTGGTGGTACTTTTGGGTTGGGTGTTACTGGTCGGGGATGTGGTATCTGGTGTTGGTACCTGGATGGTGTCGTTGGGGGTATGTGATGGTACGGGGTGCTGGTAGAGTGATTTGGTACTGGTGGTTGTTATGGTAAGGGGGGTAGCATGCTTGATGGTACTGGTGGTGTGTGTGATGGACTGGTGGTTACCTGGTACTAGCTGGTGGTGAAATGGACTGTTAGGGTGGTGGAAGGTACTCGGTGAGATGATGGTAGGTGGGGGGTGTTGTGGTAGGGTGGTGGGTGATGGTAAGGGTGGTGTTGAGGTACTGGGTAGTGGTTATGGTACTGTTGGGTGATAGGTATCGTGGGGTGATTGGTACTGGGTGGTGATTGTACTGGTGGTTGTGATGGTACTGGTGGTGGTGTACTGGGGTTGATGGTTGACAGGTGTGAGGGCTGGGTGGTGATGGGTACTTGTGGGGTGGGTGTGTACTGGTGGTGGGGTGATGGTACTGGTGGTGGTGATGGTACGAGGTGGTGGTGATGGTAACATTGGTGGGTGGTTGTGGTACGGTGGTGATGGTACTGGGTGGTGATGGTAGTGGTGTTTGCCATGGTGGACTACTGTGTGGGGTGATGTGATACTAGTGGTGCATTGTAATGTGGTGTGTGTTGTGAATGTATCTTAGAGTGGTGTTTTTTGGTATCTGTTGGGGTTGAGATTACAGTGTGGTCGGTGGGTAGTGGTGATGGTACTGTTGTGGTGGTGGGGTTGACTGTTGGTGGTCTGGTGATTGGTACCTGTATGGGTGGTGGTGTGAGGGTACTGTTAGGTTCTGATGATGGGTACTGGTGGATGTGAATTGGTACGTGTTTTGGGGGGTGTCGGGTTGTGGTACTTGTGTTGGTGATGGTACTTGTGTTGGTTATGGGTACTTGGGATGGGTGATGGTACTTGGGAGTGGCCTGATGTACTGGTGTCTGGTGGGTGGTACTGGGGTGGTGGTGGGTACTGTTGTGGTGGTGGTACTGGTGGTGATGGGTAATGGGTTGGTGATGGTAACTGTGGGGATGTGGTACTGTGGGGATGGTTGACATAGGTACGGGGGGAGGGCATATGATAGGCCTACATGGGTGGGTTGAATGGTCAACTCGGTGGTGAGGTAAGGTCTGGGGTTGATCAGGATAGGACTGGTGGTTCAACGTGGGGATGAAGGCTGGGGGTGGTTGATGGTAACTGGGTGTGATGGTATGGGGTGGGGTGGTGATGGTACTGGGGGAGTGGTGGTACGTTGGGGTGGGTGATGGTATCTGTGTGGGTGGGGAGAGGTATAGTGGTGAGGGTACTGTGGTGGTGAGGTGGTAACTGGGTGGGTGGGTGGGGTTGTGGAATGGTACTGTGGTGGTGGCTGGTTACTGTCGTGGTGGATTGTATGGTGGTGATGGTGTCACAATGGTTGTTGTTGGTTGACAGTATAGAGGGAGGAAGTGGAATGGTGGTGATGGGGTACCTGGTATGGTCTTATTGACTCATAGTGTGGTTGCATAGAGGACTGGAGATGGTGATGGTACTGGTGGATTGTGGAGATCCGGGGGGAGACAGAGATGACTAGATAAGGTAGCTAGGGGGTGGTACAAGGAGGTGGGGTTCCAATCAGGTGGACTAGGAGTCGATGGTCTAGAATGGTGTTGAGGGTTACCTCGGCTTGTGGTAGCTGAGTCCTACCACGAGCCGTGGGGTAGTGATGGTACTGGTAGGACTAGTGATGGTCCTGCTTGGACTGGTGATGTACTGGTGTGGTGATGGGGAGGTAATGCTGGTTGGGTGATTCGTGTACGTTCTTTGTCAATGACTTGGTATTCTTGGTGGTGATGTGTTACTTTTATGTGGTCGTGTGATGGTTACCTATTGGATTTTGGGGTGGTGGTGATGTCCTGGGGGTGGTGAGGGGTACCGGTGGTGCTGTGGGTCGCTGGTGGTTGGCTTGTGTACTGCGGTGGCGGTGATGGTACGCTGTTGTTGTTGATTAAAGGATCCTGGGAATAGAGATAGCATCGGTGAGTACTGAGTGGCTCGTGATGAGTTACGGATGGTGATGGATACTTCGTATGGTAAGAGGTAGGATACTAGTCGAGTGGTAGGTGACATCTGGGGGGTGGTATGGTACGGTGAGGGTGACATGGTACTGGTGGGGGTGGTACCTGGATGGGTGATGGGGTTGGTACTAGGAGGGATGGTGGATGGTAGCGGTGGTGATGATGGTCCTGGGGGTTGGTGAGTGGTAATTGGGTGTGGGGTGTGAGTGGTCCTGGATTGGAGTATGTGATTGGGGGTCTCGTGGTGGATGACTGTTGGTACTGGTTTGGTTGAGTGATTGGTACGGGTGTTTGGTGGTTTGATTGTACTGGGGGGTTGGGGTGAATGGTGACGGGGTATTAGGTTGGGTTAAGTGGTGCTGGGTTGATTGGGTTCATCGTTGTGTCTTTGTGGTGTGATGTTGGTACACCTGGTGGTGTTGGGTGAGGGTACTGGTGGTTTTGGTGGTTGTTGATTTTGGTATATGGTTTTTGGTTGGGGGTGGTATGTGGTACTGGTGGTGGTGATGGTACTGTGGTTGAGAGGTGTAGTGGGTCGCTTGTTGGTGTTGATGTGTTAACTTGTTTGGTGGTGATTGTGGATCTCTGTGGTGGTTGTGTGATGGAGGGCCTTGTGGTGTTTGGTTGATGGGTGGTAATTGGTTGGTTGATTTGGTTTCTGGTGGTGTGTATGGTGTGGGTACTGGGTTTTTGGTTTGGGTGGGGTTTGATGGTTACTGTGGTGTGGTGATGGGTGTACGGTTTGGTGGGGTGATGGTACTGGTGTTGATGGTATGGTGGTGGGTGATTGTACTGGTGTTTTGTGGTTGATTGTTGGTACGGTGTGTGGTTGATGGGTTTTTGTTACTTGGGGGTGGTTATTGGTATCTGGTGGTGTGGTGATTGGTACGTGTGGTGATTTGGTTGTGGGTTGGGTGTGGTAGTGGGTACTCGGTTGTTAGGTGGTGAATTGTGGGTACTTGGTGGGGTGGTGGTTGATTGTACTGGGTTGGTGAAGTGGTACTTAGGTTTTGGTTGTGGGTATTTGAAGTACTGGAATGGTTTGGGGGTGATTGTGTACTGGGTGATTTGGCTTTGGTTGTTTTTTTGTGTGATGGATACGACTCGTTTTAGGCTGAAGCTGGTACTGGGTGGGGTGTGATATGGTCTTTCTTGGGGTGTGGATTTGGGTGGGTTACTGGGTGGGGGGTGTTGTTACTGGGGTGGGTGTTGGGTATGTGGGTTTATTCTGTGGGGGTGTTTGTTGATTGGTACTTGGGTTTTGGGTTTGGCTTGGTGACTGGGGTGGTCAATTGCCTGAGTTACATGGGTTGGTTGTTGTAGTCGTCAGGATACAAAAATCGTAGTTAACTCTGAAGATTGATGATTATGTGTCACTGGGAGGGGGATGTGAGTGCCGTACTGGATTGGTTTTGGTGGCTCTGGGGTCCAGGTTGGGTGGGGCTGCATCGGTGTCCTGGGGTGGTGATGGTGGTACTGGGGGTGGGTAGCGGGGGGTGGAGTCCTTAATGGAGGTGGTGGGGCGGGTCGGTCACTGGGGGTTGT
Organism: Procambarus virginalis; assembly: GCA_020271785.1. Lineage (NCBI taxonomy): Eukaryota > Metazoa > Arthropoda > Malacostraca > Decapoda > Cambaridae > Procambarus > Procambarus virginalis. Next base: position 9,359 of record WNGS01148038.1, on the reverse strand, counting down.
CGGTGGGGTTGTGCTGGTCCTTTGTGGGGTTGGGGAGGCTGGTGCGTGGGTACTGGGGGTGCCGTGGTGTTGTGGTCCGGGGGGTGGTGGGTGTTGTACTTGGGTCCTTAAGCTGGGATTGAGTAAACTGATGCTATGGGGAATGGTACTTTTGTTGGTTGCTTGGGTTGAAGTAGCGGGGTTGTGGAGGTTGTCTCGGTAGGGGTGCGTAGGTGATTGGCCCAATGGGGGGGTTTGGTGTGGTTTGCGGTGGGGGTACTTTTGGGGTGATGGTTGCCGGGTTAGTGAAGTGCGTGCTATGGTCATCCTGGATTGGTAGAGGTCTCTAGGGGTGGGTGGCTGGTCCTTTGGGGTTGTGCCATTACTCGTGTACTGTGATTACACCATTCCAATGTGACGGGCTACTCGTGTGCATGTCGTGAGTCCTCCGGCGGGGGGTGTCACAAAAACTAGTAAATCTGAAGGATCCTGTGTTTCTGGTTCCTGGCCTGGTGAGTGATAGGTACTGGTTGGTGGAATAATGGGTACTAGGTGAGGGTGGTGATGGGTACGTGGGTGTTGATAGGTACTAGGTAGGTGATGGTACGTGGATGATGGCTACTGGGTGGTTATAGGAGACTGGTAGGATGCGGTGTGGTACCACGGGAGGGGATCCACACCATGCCTCGAAGGGCCTCCCAGGGTGATCCCAGAAGAAGTGTCCCATATAGAGCCGGCGGTTGATCCGCATGAACTGTCCCATAAGAGCCACGTGTTCCCCGCTAGAGTTTCCACCATAATCCACAACGGTGTCCGAAGTTGTCAACCATAGAAGCCACAGGTGTCCCCAAAAGTGTCACAAACACAGAGCCACGGTGTCTCCAGGAAGGGTGGGCATCTACAGATCCACGGGATGGGTCCCAGAAAGGTGTCCATATGAGACCAACGGCTAGGTCTACCAAGGAAGTGTTCCCATAGAGCCACCGGTGGGTACACCCAGGAAGTGTCCATAGAGCACAGCACGGTGATTACCCATAGGAAAGATGTCCAAGTCAAGCCCACGGTGTCCGCAGAAGGGTTCACGACAAGAGCCACGGTGAATCCCATAGTGTAACAGAACAGAGCCACGGACACGTCACAAAAAAGTGCACATCAATATGCCAGGGGTCCCGGAAAAAACGTTACATAAATAATCAATTCTCCGCATTAAATTTCTATCCACCGTAGTTGCAAGGTATGCCATGTTTATATGTTCGAATAAACATCTGTCGTCGAATAGTTGCATCAGATTGACACCATCGTATGTGGAGAGATCACAGGAACAATCACAAGCTCTTTCAAAACATCTGTGTAGGGGAGATTGTTATGACAACCTTATTAGGGATTCGAAAGGGAATACGTAAGGGACGGGGCTGTGATATTCTGCGGATCTAAAAAGGGTACTGGCAACAATGACAGGGAGCCAGAGGGGACGAGTAGAGAGATGTGAAAGACGGGGGGGAGAGAGTCGAGCGACTGCAACAGTTCGGGGGTCTACATATTGTTGAGGATAGGCTTTAGATGCTTGTGCTCATTATCCTCCCATACGAGGGCAAGTACAGAGGTATTGTGAACGCATGTTACGATACTATAGACCTAGACAATAATGGCCCTTACAGCCAAACATACGGGTGAAAGAAAATTAATGTGATACGTATGAATTTGGAGATTATGAGGGGACCTTCTCTGTGACAAGACCGTGCGTAGAAATCAGATGGTGGTGAGACACTTTGGCTATTTGCGGATACAAGTGGACCGGTGGCTCGGGGTGTGACACTGGATATGTCCTATCCTTACTGGGAGCAGAAAAAAGCAAACCGAATGATGGTCTCTTGGCTCTGTACCCTGTCCGTGTGTACCCTGTTGGCTAGAGCATATGGGGGACATCCTTCCGTGGGTACACCGTGGCTCTATGAAGAAACAGGCCATACTCACCGGGACACCGGGTGGCTCCTTGGGAGGGCCTTCCCCTGGGCAGCCGTGCCTCTAATGGGAGCAGCTTTCTTGGAACCACCGTGGTGCATGTGTACACTAAAGATACCTAGGGAAAACAGCCAGTGCTCTGTGATGACACTCGAGGGGGTTCTGGGATCATCCGGTGATCTTGAGGGACCACTAGATTCCTGTGGAGCCACAGATTAAAGGGTAAAAGTGAGGAAGACAAAAAAGGTGAGGTCCGAATGAGCTCAGAGGGAAACACTTTGCATTTTTCCTGGATCACCGTGGCTCTAATTGGAGAGACAGCTTCAACGGGAGCGGAACCGTAGGACTCTAATTAGTTTACACTTGTCTCTGGGGACATCCTGGGGAGAGGGGCTTACTTGGGGGCTAGGGTTAGAGAGACCATCACCAACCAAGATACAGCGAGGTACCACACGACCAGTACCATTTCTACCCCAGTACGGATTTGGATCTACACAATGCCAGTAACAATACCAAGACACCGTACCGAATTCACCACCATCGGCAGTCACCAGGTATACCACCTACTCATGTACCAATCGACGATTAACCAGAACGGCAGATACCATACACCACAACAGTAAGCCACACCACCAACCTCTAAGTACGCAATGACGGTCATCGCATACCATCATCACCACCAGATACCATACCCCACATAAATCAAGCACACGGGGGCATGTAGCCATCATCAACCACCAGTACCATCACCACGACAGTACCTATCCGAACCCCAGTACCTATCCAATACCAAATTCAACAAGTACCACCACCACGACCAGTACCATCACCACCATTACACACCACCAAAGCAGTACCAATTCAGACACTCACCATTTACCATCACCACTCTAGATACCATCAGGGGCCAACACAACCAGTATCCCATCCCACCACCTGGGGCATAACAACCACCACCAGTAGACCATCGGCACCACCAGTACCAGTCACCACCAACCAGGGTACCATCACCACAATGGTAGCCATCACCACACGTACAGATACGGCATCACCCTCAGTACACACCACCACCAGTCAATCACACTACAACACCAGTACCAATCACACCAGTACAATCAACCACACACACCGTAACCTCACCACAAGTACCATACCACACCACCAGTACCACCACCACCGAGTACCCATCCCTTCGCACTAACCATCACCACCCAGGGGGTACCATCACCACCAGAACAACACGCGGACCACTAGTACCAGATCACCAACAACCAGTACCACATCCGGTTGTAGGCTGTGGGTGCTATGTGGTTTTAGTGCTTGTGGGCCTGGGGTGTCAACACCATACCATCACCACACACCTGTCCATCCCCACGACGACGCAATATATCCATCACCAACATAACTCATCACAACATACCCAGCACCACCGAGAACATAGCAGTACCCCCCTACAGGGTACCATCAACACCAGTACCATCACCGACACCAGTACCATGGCCCACCCGCAGTACGCGATCAACGGCACCATAACCATCACCACCACCATAACCATCCACCACCACCGGTAGTAGCATCACCACCACCATACCATCACCACCACCATACAATCACCACCAGTTACATATCACCAGTCTAACCACCACCAGGTGACCACATCCACCACCAGTACCATCACACACCACCATTTACCATCCACCACCAGTAAGGCCCGGATCACCACCAGTACCATTCAGCCAGCACCAGCCAATGCACCACACACCATACATTCACCACGTAACCTCACACCATACCATCAACCGACCACCAGGAACCATCACACCACCAGTAGCCATCACCACCAGACCATTCATCGGCACACAACCAGTACCTTAACAACCCCAGGTAACATCACCACGCACCATTACCAGTAACTACACTCAGTAGAGTAACCATCATCCGGGGTGGTCGACCAGTACCATCAGGCCACCTGAGGGCACCAGAACAGGTCACCAACAGTACCTCGACCACCACCAGTACACCATCACGCACAACATAACACACCACCGGACCAGAACATCAACCACCGGACCACACACCACGAGTCACTCACCGACCACACAGTACCATCTGAATAAAGTCAGACCACACAATATACCATACACCAACCAGTAACATCACCACCACCGAGACCATCAACCATCCATACAATTCACACACCAGATACAATCACAAGCGCTAACCAGGGACAACAGCATCTAAACCAGGGGTACCATCACACACCAGTACTCATCCCCACAGTACTCAGTCACCGACCAACCAGTACCCACACCCACCGTACCATCAGCCCACACACCAGGACCGTGAACCACCAGTACAATACAACAACCATGACCATCACCACCAGTACCAGCACCACCACCAGTACCAGCACCACCATACAGCACCACCACCAGTAACATCACCCAAACACCATAACCATCACCACCACCATTGAACATCACCACCAACAGGACCACCACCAACCAGACCAGCACCCACCAGGACCACCACCACCACCAGGCTCCCCTTACCACCACCAGGCTCCCCTTACCACCACCAGGCTCCCCTTACCACCACCAGGCTCCCCTTACCACCACCAGCCTCACCACAGTACCATAACCACAGGTACCATCAACCCACCCAGTAACAACGACCGACCAGTACATCACCAACCACCGAGTACCATCACCACCACCATACCACACCGGAGCCAGTACCATCACCACCACCAGTACCATCACCACGCAGTACCTAACCACACACACAGGTACCCATCACCAACCCACCAGACAGCACCACCAGGACCACTCCCACCAGTACCATCACCACCAGACCACCACCACCAGTACCATCACCCACTCACAGTACCAGCACCACCATACACAATTACCACCCACTCATGGTACCAGTCAAAACCGCCACCATCACGCATCACCACCAGGACCAGCACCACCATACCATCACCACATACCACCACCACCACCAGTACCCCACCACCAAGTACCAGCACCACACCAGACCACACCACCAGTACCATCACCACCAGTACCATCCACCACCCAGTACGCGGGCGAGGGCGACGCAGCGAGAGACCGGGGGGGGGGCGGGGGGGGGACGACCACAGCCAAGGGGGGAAAGCATCACACACGCCCTGGTATCGGGGAGAGGGGGGTAAGCGAGCGGGTGGCAGCGCAGAGCCGGACCATGGGGTAGGCGGCATCACCACCGGGAGGACGGGCAGTAGGCGAATCAGCGCCGAGGACAGGCCAGTACGGGACCGGGAGCGGGCAGGGCACCACAGGTAACGATGCGACCGACGCACGCGGTGAGTACCAGTCACGCGACCGAGGGACCGGGAAGGGGACCAGCACGAAACGGGGCAGCCAGGTACACGCAAAAATGGCGACCACCGAAAGCCAAGAGTTAGGCCATCAGACCACTACAGCCAATGGTAACCGATCAGCGAACACCACCGAGGATAAGAGCCGACCGACGCGACCACCAGTACCATGGCACCACCAGTACGCATCGAGCCAGGGCCGAGGAGCCGGACGCGAGCGCGGGGGACGCACCAGGGGGACCGATCAGCCAACGCAAACAAACCATGTACCGGGGGTCACCGCGCAACGCAGTACCGGGAAGGAGTCAGCCCCGGGGCGAAAGGAGCGACCAGGCCGAGTACCACGCGGGAACGGGCACCACCAGTACCATCACCACCGGGACATACCATCACCACCATACCATCACCACCAGTACCACCCACCACGCGATTACCATCACCACCATCCACGGTACCACAAGCCACAATACCAGGAACTCAAACAGACCAGTAACCGATAGGCGGCGGGAGGGGCCGGAATAGCTGCGGCACCGACCGACGGCGGGGATGTACCGGAAGCGACGCACCAGTAGCCATCACACGCACCATGGTAACCTAGGTCACCACCACCATACCCAGGTGGCGCCGAGCAGTTACCATCACGCACGCGGCGGCGAGTACACGTGGCAACTCACGCAGGATAGCCGGGGGAGATCACGCGAGCCATCTACGCATCAGGCCACCGACCGGAGGAGAGACCGCAGACCCGGCGGTACCGAGGTAGAGCCACCGAAGCAGGTCGACAAGGGGGGGAGGGGAATGGCACCAAACGCAATAAGTACAGCATACCCGGACTCCGCCAGTACCGGACCGGAGCCGGGGATGGTGGCACCACGGATAGCGGGGGCACCGGGACAATTACCAGGCCACCATAACAGATCACCAGCGTTCGTGCTTCAGGGACATCTTTGGTAACGGCGCAGGAATCAGATGTTTTCGGTAATGGTGGCGACAGGTACAGTCTACCAGAGGCGGGCGCATGGTGTGTGTGGGGGATTTGTGGAAGGTGTGTGGGGTGTGGTGGTGTGTGTTGGGTGTTGGGTGGTGGTGGGTGGGGTGGGGTGGTGGTGGGGGGTGGGGTTGGGTGTGAGGGGTGGGGGGTGGGAGGGTGGATAATGGGTGGTGTGTATGATTAGTGGGTGTGGTAGACGGGATGTGGGGTGTGGGTGGGTGTTAATTGGGTGTGGTGGGGGGTGGAAATGGGTGTGTGGCAGGGTGTAAAAAGTGGTGTGGTGTTAAAAATGCGTTTGTGAAAGCGTGTTTGGGGTGGTGGTGAAGTGTACTCACCGTAGAAAGTATTTAAGGTGGCGTATGGGGCGGGGGTGAAAAAGAATTGAGCCTGCGTGGCTTGGGTGTGGGGGTCCCTCGGGGGGCTGCGAAGGTCAAAGGGGGGGCGGGGCTGGGCAGGTCACGGCGGTGTAGCGGGGAACTGGGGAACTTAAACGAAAAATGTGCTCGCACAACAATAAAACAACAAAAAACAAAAAAACACGAGTAAAGATAAAGGATGAACAGTAACAGGATACAATGGTGGGGGTATAAGGGAGTAAACGAAAAAAAAGACGGGACCGATAATGCATCCCGTACACGGGCGGGTACACGAAGAAAGAATAACGTAGAAAAGACAGTGGTAAACAAACATGAGAACAGCATTTGAACAAAAAGAGTAAATAGCGGAGCCAAAAGGACAGAGACGTAGGTGCCAAAAAGCCTACGCATGAGAAACCATCACAGACACAAGAGGCAGAACGTGCATTATCCGAATACATGACCTGCAAATGTCGGTCAATGAGGAGAATGGCGGCTGAGAAGGTGTGCACATCGGTGCGGCCAAGTTAACTGTAATGGGTAACAAAGGATCATAACAAAGAGAAAAAAACATCGGTAGTAGTCAAGAACAACAGCGGGGTCTGACATGTTCGCAGGCTATGTAACTGCGGGATGGGCAGTAGAGTCGGAACAGGGGCTCTATGCGAGGGTAACATAGTAGGGATCGGGTGCTGTCCCACAACCGAAACCAGTCAGCGACCATGAGAAGTCGTAACGGGGAAAAACAACACGAGGGTGAATGGCATGTGATGGAGAAGTGACAAGGCGAGCATGCATGCGGCGTTGAGAAGAAGCGATTGGGGCAGGTGCGAAAGTCACAGACTCAGCATCACTACGGAAGAGGATAATCACAGGGCAAGCGGGGAGCAATCAGACAAAATAAAACAAAAAAAAAAATTGGGAGGACGAGCACAACTATAGTATCAATAAACCGGGGAGAACAAGCATATCAGAGACTGGGGGCCTGGCTCCAATATAGAACATCAAGAAATGTATGGGGCGCAATGGTACTGCGGTGAGTTCTGCAGTTGACTGGATGACGGCAATATACCATAAGTCAAGAATGACACGATGGGTTGTGGAGACTGGAAGTATACAGTCAGAGGTGATTATACGCCCAGTGGGTTGGTATCCGTTGGTCGGGGTTTTTGTTGCAAAAAATAGCGAAGGGACCTCGGATGCCAGAAAGGCTGGTGTGGTGTTGTAGGACGAAGGAGCCCGAAGGGGGGGTGGGGAAAAAAAGGGGGAAGGGAGGGGGGGGGGGGGGGGGGGGGGGGGGGAGCGGGGGGGGAAAAGGAGGTGGTTCGAGGGCCAAAGTTGGGGGGGAGTGGGAGAAGTTGAAACTTAGGGTGGGTGAGTAGGGAAGGAAAAACAGGAAATAAAGGAATGCGGTGGTAAAAAAAGGTGAGAACACTGCTGTGTGGGGCAGGGAAAGTTCGGGTAATTAGGTGTGTGGAAGTTGTAAAAGGGTTGTAGGGCACAAAAAGGCGAAAGAGAGTCATATGGAAATGACGACCAAGGGGACAAGGAGGAATGATAATAGTGGTGATAGGCGAGACAAGGACTGCGGCAGACATACAAGGTAGTCGGTGAATCGGGGTCAGGGGGAAAAACCATAAGACCGGAGTAAACCAATGGAGACATGTAGGAGGTAGGTAGTCACAGGGATATTCAGATTTTATACGAGGGTATGAGGCAGGCGAATCCACGAAGGTGAAAAAAGAAATGAGGAGAAACATATGAAAGAAGTTCGTGATGTAGAGAGTTATTAATCGGTGACCTTTTCGGGCAGTGATGGGTAAGCGAACAGTAGGTGTGGACAAGAAGAGAAACTGCTATCGGCAAAAGGTATATATGTGAATAGGGTGATAGGTAAGTAGTGTATAGAGAAAGTATATAGGTATAGGGTAGTGTAGATAGTAGATGTGAGGAAGTAGTAGGTAGTAGGATAGTGAGGGGTAGTATATGAGTAGTATAGGTAGGGTGTAGGGAGGTAAAGGGAAGAAAAAGTTGCTGGGTACGGGTGGGAGGGCAAAAAGTGCGGGTGGGTCCGTTGGCGGGGATTTCTGGGAAATGAAATAGTGTAGGGGGGTGGAAGGGTCTGAATAGATAGTGTAAACCCTGCGAATTTCAAGGGATGTATGGATATAATGTGGTGTGCAAATTGATGTGTGGGGGGGGGGCGGGTGGAAAAGATGAGGATCGTCCCAAAGTAAATCGAGGCGCAACAGGGGATAGAAATGGGGGAGCAACGAAGGCCGCGAACACGGGGGGGGGACAGAAGGGCCGCATAGGGCGCACGCGACAGCGGTGCACGGGCAACCGTACACGCACTCACCGGACACACAACAGGAGTAAGGCGCGGGGGGGAAGGAAAAACACAGACACGTAGGGAGACTTATGGATTATGAATTCAAAAGGTGTTTGCCACAAGACCTTGTATAGCGCCAGAACTAAGGAGTTGATGGGGGAGATACGAGAAAAAGGCTGCTGTAAGGTTTCAACGGGGGGTGCACTAGGGGGGTTCGCTGAATGAAGCTAGGGCTAAAGGGAGAGCATGATGCACGGGGGGGGGGGGGGGACCCAATTACAAGAGAGCAAGGTAAATGTTTGCATGGGTTGTCTATGTGACAGTGTGAGGTATGGGGAAGGTGAGAAGTGGTCGCAGAGGGGGGTTGTGGGTTAAGGG
>WNGS01148026.1:0-14808 GCA_020271785.1 Procambarus virginalis | reverse complement strand
TTGCAAGGCTCTGTACTGCTAGGCTTTCTATTGCAAGGCTCGTACTGCTAGGCTTTCTATTGCAAGGATGTGTACTGCAGGTTTCTATTGCACGGCTCTGCTACTGCTAGGCTTTCTATTGCAAGGCTCTGCACTGCTAGCTTTCTATTGCACGGCTCTGTACTGCTAGCTTTCTATTGCACGGCTCTCTACTGCTAGGCTTTCTATTGGACGGCTCTGTACTGCTAGGCTTTTATTGGACGGTCTGTACTGCTAGGCTTTCTATTGGACGGCTCTGTACTGCTAGGCTTTCTATTGACGGCTCTGTACTGCTAGGCTTTCTATTGCAAGGCTCTGTACTGCTAGGCTTCTATTGCAAGGCTCTGTACTGCTAGGCTTTCTATTGGACGGCTCTGTACTGCTAGGCTTTCTATTGGACGGCTCTGTACTGCTAGGCTTTCTATGCAAGGCTCTGTACTGCTAGGCTTTCTATTGGACGGCTCTGTACTGCTAGGCTTTCTATGGACGGCTCTGTACTGCTAGGCTTTCTATTGCACGGGCTCTCTATGTTAGGCGCTCTACTACTACACAACTGTGGAGTATTTACATTCCACGCATAAATATTTATATGCTTAACCTAAGAACATAAAGCAAGTAAAGTTCTTTCTCGATAGCTTGCAGAATTGTGAAACACTTCAACAACAGGGGGGGGGGGGGGGGATAGAAATTCAAATGGTGTGTTATGATAACTAGATCACTAAGAAACTGTTGTTGGCCCATGGTTTGTATAAGAATTGAACAGTGATATTAAACCCATATTCCAGCCCAGGGGCACGGAAGGACTATTGGGTCAGTACCGATCCAAAATATTTAGAGTAAGAATTTCTATTGACTCTATAGAGGACAGCGCTCGGAGGGTCGTAGTCCTAAGGTCCCGGGTTCGATTCCCGGCCGAGGCAGAAACAAATGGGCAAAAGTTTTGCAGCTGATGCCCCTGTTCACCTAGCACTAAATAGGTAACTGGTAGCTAACCGTTACTACGGGCTGCATCCTAGGGATGCGTGTGCGCGCGCCCGCGCGAGATAGAGATGGAAAGATATGATAGAGAAAATAGGTCAGGAGTCTCGGCACATTAGTCAGCTAGAAGTCCAAATAGTAAATACAAATACACCTGTATTATTGATTTTAAGTTTATTATGCGTTTTCCGTAGTGTACATTACTTGTATATAATTTTATCAACAGTTTCACTGTGTAGTGTAGGCGAGGTGTCAGATGGCGGGAGTGGATGGTTGGAGCCTCTTGCCTTACCCCCCACCTCTCCTCTCCAGTAATACACTGGAAAGTCCCGATCGGACAAAATAAGATGTACTGTAAATCATAGCGGCTCACAAGCAACTACGTTTTCTGTGCGTGGGTCCATTGGTTAGGTCCATTGGGGAGATAACAGTAGGGAGGGAGTAGGCGAAAATAGTAAGGAGAGGGGGAGGGTTGGAAAAAAAAAAACCCAGTAGGGAGCCAGATCCAGACCCATCTAATTGGGCTATAAACCACTAATAATGTTAGCGTTAAATATGTAAACAGTTTATCAGAGTGTAACTTGCTTAACTAAATGAATTAGGGGTTCAGTCCTGAGCCCATTATGTGCCTCTGTAACCTTTTTCCACTACCACCCATGGGATGGGTATGGGTTGTATAATAAATGAACCAAATTCATCCATCAAAGAAGTCTCGTTGCAGCGTGTTTAAAGCATTTTGTTATGGATGATATTTATAAATGCTGTTGTTGTTGTTAGTTAATTAGTAGTCAGCTTTATTTAGTCTACATAGGCAACAACAGTATCAGAATTAGTCTCTCTTGTCACTACGACTTCACTCTACTCTTAGTATGTTCAATGTTTGTTTATTTTGTGAATCTTGTTATTAATGTTTGTTTATTTTGTGAATCTTGTTATTAATGTTTGTTTATTTTGTGAATCTTGTTATTAATGTTTGTTTATTTTGTGAATCTTGTTATTAATGTTTGTTTATTTTGTGAATCTTGTTATTAATGTTTGTTTATTTTGTGAATCTTGTTATTAATGTTTGTTTATTTTGTGAATCTTGTTATTAATGTTTGTTTATTTTGTGAATCTTGTTATTAATGTTTGTTTATTTTGTGAATCTTATTAATGTTTGTTTATTTTGTGAATCTTGTTAATGTTTATTTATTTTGTGAATCTTGTTATTAATGTTGGGTGTGATGTTGCTAGGATGTTGGGTATAGTGGGTACCAGCATCGTGTGTTGGAGACGGCGACGATCTTTACGTGCAGCGTATAGCATAAGATCTGTCTGTGCTGATTGCTCAATATGTGTTGCACGAGCCAGCCCTTCAGTGTGGGGTAACAGTAGGGCTTGCATTGTGACTGCATTATAGGTCATGGTAAGCAGATATTTATGATAGCAGAAACATTTATACATATATTTTTGTACACACGGATTTAGTACGCTAGGTAAAATTGTGTTGGTAAAGGCTAGAATATACCTGTAGCTGATCTTAAGAGTTTTTGTGCTTGTATTCCGACTCGAGGTTATGCGTCCCAGGTTGGTGAATTATTGTATAAATGTAATAATTTCTCTTGTATATTAATGTAAATTTATTCTCCAATTTTTGTAAATCGTTTAAAGGAAACTAAGTATAACATTCAGGGTTTTAAAGATCATGTTCTGTACTAATGAAACACTAGTTCACTAAGAATTATAATGTAGTATTGCCTTGTAAACCTTATGTATATGATATATATTGTATTTTATGTATATGATTTATATTGTATTTTCTTAATAAAGATAAAAAAATTATTGTCTTCAGATCAGGTGTATTGTTGAGACTGGTATCTGTTTACACCGTTGGGTTGAGTTAATAAACACTTCGGCTTACTTCGGCGTGTACGAAAATGTTTCTTTATCAGATTGATACGGAGAATGACGGCAAGTATTTGTGAGTATGCTAGAGAGCAAGAGGAAATTACCTGCGAGTAATTAATATCAGAGGACCGTATGCTGTAGGTAAAGATGACTCCCATGAATATGGGAGTCATCTGGGAGTGCGTCGTTGCATGGGAGTGAGAGAGAGGGTGGTGCAGATGATTGTGTAGATAACTGCTAGACGTTTAATCGAGGAAGGTATCGCAGTGTTGCACAAGAATACATGGAAGCGTGCACGTATTACTACTGAATAATGGACAAGATTATGGATGCAACTAGAGAAATAATATTAGTGTTAAACATAGTAAACATCTAACTTTATTTTGATAGTTTTCGCGATTGTTTGTTAGTATCTGTGCATTTTAGTCGTCCTGAATATTGTGATTAATTTGCAATAACATGTTATTTTGAATCGTAGCCGTTCTCCTGAATAGTACGTTACATTTTGACGTATAATTTCCCTAAGGCCAAAAGTGATGGTAGCGGCCTCGCGAAATTGACGTGATATCGTTTTCTGTTCGTTGGTCCTCAGGTGGATTAGGTTCGGGCACTTTAATACAGTAGTTTAGTGGGTAGAAAATGTTCGGGAGAATCGACTGTAACCACAGAGACGATACCTGGTTGTGTGCTTGGAGCGGCCCACATACCCACCACAGCCCGGTTGGTCTGTGCAGTCTGAGCCCTATCAGGCTTTTAAGCTAACGTAGCTGTAGGAATTTTAAGTTAATGTATTGCTAGTTGATTGTGTGAGTGTAAACTTGCAAACATAGTGGGTCCCTGTAGAGTACATATATATCCATATGTCCTCGGTATGTTGTTCATTGGTTATATCAACAAGGCGACGTCATATGCTATTGTATACTATGTCATCCAACCCACCCTCCTGTTTAGATGGTATTTTTTGTAACTATGTGCACCATAGTACAAACATTGACGTACTCAGAAGAACTTTGTACTATTAACTTTATACTCCGAAAAATAGTAAGTTAAAAAAAAGACTTAAATATTCCAAGGCCTAGTATACCGCCACACATTATATTAGGCCTTAGATAGCGTGTAGTAGGCCTAGGAAGGTTAGTTTAGTGTGTGTGTCTTTGTGACATAAGAACATCATCTTTTTCCGGTTTGTCCAAAAGCAATAGTACCGATTTTTATTTTCTAATTTATTTTTTTCTGCGCGGGCCCTAAGCCTGTGGCTGGCCCACTAAGGGTTGCGTTGTACGTCGGTATATGTACTATGAACATAAGAACAAAGGCAACTGCAGAAGGTCTATTGGCCCATACGAGGCAGTTCCTATTTATAACCACCCAATCCCGCTCATATACATGTCCATATGGTCCTCATCGTTACTATAAGTACTGTACTACCATTACAGGAGGCTGGGCTGATATGAGTGTGTTTACACACATCATTGGAGAGCAGCCCTGGCAGTCTAGACTTGTGATAATATACCTGATAGGCCTAATGGCTTCTGTCTTCCAATTAGACTGTTTCTCATTCACCTCTCTCTATTTTTGTGCGTTTCATATTTTGTTAGTATTACTGATACACTAACAATAAGTTTTTTTCTCTGCTGAATGAATGAATGACACAAACGACTTACTTTAAATGTGTGATATTATGCTTTAAATGTATATTATGCATTATTTTCACGCTTAGATTTGTATACATTTTAGGGGTATATTACACTTGATGTACAAAAGCTTGAACTGATAACCTATACATTTCTGAATGCATGATCGGTTTAATGTAACATTAACATTATTATTATTATTATTATTATTTTAGGACCTATTCTAGCAATCAGGTATTCCACACTCTTGTCGACTTCCCCAGTTAAGCACCTGAAAGTCTATTTAAATTGTCACTTCTATTTCAAATGTGTTCTGACAGCAGACGAATCCTGTGGTAATTTTCTCGCCTGCTTTCATTTGGGAATATATAGGCGAGGCTTGTGTGGAAGTGTTAGAATGAAAGCTTACATAATGCCGTCTTGCCCTTGTTTTTTAACCTAGGTACATCTGCATTTGTAACATTTGTTGAGTAAAGGTGGAGAGGTATAGGTAAAGAAATAAATTTGGAAATGGGAAATATAGTAAGAATTATAATAGCAGACGGGCTGTCCGCCATGCTGACACGATGTGTGTGGTAGCTAAGCTAAGCTTGGCTACCATTCTCCCTCTCCATCCATCCTTCTCCCAACCGTCCTTCATCACACTCTCCCCCACCACCCTTCCCCACCACAACGCACGTCACTGGTCCTGACTGTCAGCTGAACCCTTCTAGAGTTTGGCATGGCGCCCAGCGTGGCGGGGGACAACGGGACGAGGCTCCACACGTCACCCAGATGTATGACTTTTTTGTTGTTGTCTCTTGGATTGCGTGTCGCTCTTTGTTGGCTTGTCACGCTTGACCTTCGGCATGAAAAATTGTGGTGTGTTGGTGGGTGGGAAATGACTGAAAAATGGCTCGCGGGTTCTATGGGTCACATGACTGAAGATGAGGCGGGTGACCGTTGCGACTCGTAGCATGTTACTCCCAGTAGTACACGACTGGCCGCGAGTTCATTCATCTGATTGATGATGAAGATTAAGCCACCCAAGAGGTAGCACGGGCATGAATTGCCCGTAATTCATTCATCTGCCTCGTAAATATTTATATGGAGAGTGCCCACTATTACGTAAAATCCTGGAAATGAACAAATCCACATTTGTTTCCAGTATCCTGGAAATGACTTTTGAGGGGAAGTAGCATTGGAAAATGTAAAGAAAAATTAAAATTTTTGTTCACTCTAGGAATGTATACAAGTTCTGCCTATCATGAAGAGTACGACGTTAGGCAACCCACCGAACTATCTATCTTGAGGTTATCTTGGGATGATTTCGGGGCTTTTAGTGTCCCTGCGGCCCGGTCCTCGACCAAGCCTCCACCCCCAGGAAGCAGCCCGTGACAGCTGACTAACACCCGGGTACCTATTTTACTGCTAGGTAACAGGGGCATAGGGTGAAAGAAACTCTGCCCAATGTTTCTCGCCGGCGCCTGGGATCGAACCCAGGACCACGGGATCACAAGTCCAGCGTGCTGTCCGCTTGGCCGACCGGCTCCCTCTAGATCAATGCATTTTACGCAATCTGGCCCGGTGTAAAAAAAAATTGCTGTAGTTCAAGGGAAGTTAAAGCCTGACAATATTGCCTCCTTATGTGCCACGTGTTATCTGCTGCTGTAGGTCAGACGAGCAGCTCGGGTGCTGATGCCTTCTGGTGCGGATAAACCACTGCATTTTGTATGGTGGGGAAATAGAACGGGGTCGCTCATTAGTCCGAGAAAGCGTCAGTAGTGTAGTGATTTTAGTTTTAATAAAGCACTATAATTTTGATACTGTGGTAGCTATCGTCAAAATTACAGGTGCGTGAGCGTAGTTGCCTGGGGTAGGATTCACGAAGCAGTTACGCAAGTACTTACGAACGTCTACATCTTTCCTCAATCTTGACGGCTTTGGTTACCTTTATTGAACAATTTATACGCATGAAAACTTCCCAAACAACTGTTGTTATTGCTATAAACAGCCTCCTGGTACTTCGGAGCCCATTGACCGTTTAATAATTGTAAACAAAGCCGCCAAAGATTGAGAAAAGATGTAGATGATGGTAAGTGCTTGCGTAACTGCTTCGTGAATCAGGCCCCTGGGCTCGCCGCCCCGTGTGGTGGATGTGTAGCCCGCGTCTGGCTACACATCCCTCCAAAGACTTATTGAGGTGCTTGGTGGGTAAGCTGGGTAAATGTGTAGCCTATTCTCACAATGGTGTCCTTGGCCAGGCCGCCGCCCCCCAGGTGCTTGCCATCTGTCCTCTTACTTCCCACCCCCAGTATTCTGTACCTTTAGTATGTGTGTGCGGGTTCACTCGTTTCCTTGCTTTTTTTTGTTTTGTTTTTGTTTCAAAATTGTGGGTTATTATTCTACTGATTAATGTGCAATTGCACCATATATATATATATATATATATATATATATATATATATATATATATATATATATATATATATATATATATATATATATATATATATAAATACAGTATATACATGCGCCCTTCCAAATGCCCTTGCTAGAACCTTTCCCCCGCGTGATGCAAAACCGAGTGCTCTACCACTGTACCGCCACGCTAACACAAGCATGGGAGAGTCTTTATGAACTCATTCATCCCCATGCCCGAGTGCATTCAGGTTATGTGGTCAACTATATTATATAATTATACACACCCAGTATATATATAGAAGGAACAAATACACGTGTATGTATGTATATGTATGTATGCATGCATGCATGTGTGAACGCGCGCGTATGCAGCCCGGCCTCCTAAGGTTTTCTAACGTCAAGAAAGAGGTTAATTTAAAGTGTCCTCTCCTAACCTACCAGAGGACCCAAAACAGAAAACGGAACAGTACGTCACTTTCGCCAGCCGCTTCCATTTTCTAGTACGATAATTTTATTTGACCTTATGTAACGCATCCGAGCGAAATGCGACGTTCTTTGTAAGAGGACAGGTTGGTTTATATATATGCCTGTGTATGCAGGTCTGTTATAAGGGGGAGATCTGTCCACGAGGCTCACCATAGCCCGTGCTACTTGCCCCGCTCCTGTGCCAGGTAAGTTACGGGCTCACCATAGCCCGTGCTACTTGGAACTTGTTCCGAGTAGCTGAATCTATAACAACAAGAGGTCTGTTATGTGGTCTCTCCGTATTTTGTGGAGCGAGGTGGTGTTGCCAGGAATCCAGTAGAGTATATATTTTTTTCTGTACGTATTAGTCAAAAGTATTATTAGCTGCTCTTGATGATAATAATAGTTAATTAATTGTATTTAAATTAATTTAAATTTTAGACGGGCTCGTCAGTGTAGCCTTGCGTAAACGTACAAATCTCTACAGCTCCCGCCTACAATGTTCAAGTTTCGTGCTATTCATTATGTAAAGAACACGAAAAGAAACAAGCCAAATTTAACAAATAAAATACCTTTGCCTAGTATAGCACAAATTGCTATATATAGCACAATAGTATAGAACATACATGTGTTATACTATTAATACTACAGTTAAGAATTGACGCATAGTCAATTTTCCATGGTCAGGCTACGAACCCAGGCCATATCGCTATGGAATCGCCGAACGAGTGTTTTACCGCTGCGCCGCCAGACTCATACCACTGCGCCATCGGATGCGCAGTGGTATGGAGTCATAAATACTCGTACACCGTTTCTGTCAAGTAAGACAGAAACGGATAACCCTTAGTGGGCCAGCCAGAGGCTTAGGGCTCGCGCAGGAATATCGCTGAAAAAAAACTGCAGATGAAACATAAGCAAATGTCAACTTGGCAAAATGATTCGGTGACTGCGCGTCAGTGAGTGATGGAATGTGGCCGGCTGACGAAGACCTGACCAAATGTCAACTGAGACCTGCTGATGTATCATGTCCAAATGTCAACTCGGCAAAATGATTGGCTCACCCGGCGTCTCAGTACAACCTGTCCTCTTAAAAAGAACGTCGCTTTTGGCCGTATAGCCGAATTTGGACGTAATTTGAAAATGAAAAAACATGAAAATAAATTTGGGATTTTTTTTTCAACAACAGTAAGTTAAGGGTCCTCTGATAGGTTAGGTGGGCAGGAAATTCTCGTAAGTTTCAAAACGTTATGAAAAACGTTAATTAAAGTGTCCTCTCGTAACCTCTGCGCGTAGGCCGGACGACTCAAACAGAAGGTGGACGCCCCGCTCCCGCACCTACGGGTTCCAGACAGAGATCATCACAGCCCTCTTTCACCCGAGGCCGGCTTCCTTCATGACCAGGCACAAGGAAGAGTGATAATTATTAAATACAACAATTATAATAATTATTATAATATATTAATTATATATATAATCACTCTTCCTTCTGCTTGGTCTTGAAGGAAGCCGGCGTGGGGTAGGGGTGCAATACGAGTGATAGTGCGCACCAGACTTACAGGTATGGGGATATTTTCCACTAACTTTTTATATAATTTAATGGAGCGGTAGTGGAAAAAAATTAGGGCTCATACTCTAACCCCGAAAATTCTATTTAGCTTAACGAATTACACAAATTAACAAATAAATCAAGAGAAGCATTACAGTTCATCAAACTAATATCCCCGTGACCTCGAAAGACCCCCGTACAGAGAGAGAGAGAGAGAGCTTGTTAGTTGAGCCAGTTGCATGCAGTATTATTATTTGTGTATCCTGCAGCCCACGGTGGAGAGGTTGCAATCACTTGCAACCTCTGGTTATCAATTATCGGTTATCAATTGCTCCGGGGAACAATTATCCCCGATTTGCAAACTGGGCGATAATTGGCAACAATTTCTGATAGATGATTAATACGTAATACATACGAATGAAATACGTAAACATTTCTTGAACATTGTGATGCATTGAGATGATTTCGGGGCTTAGCGTCCCGCGGCCCGGTTCTCGACCAGCCTCCTTTTTGTTACCCCCAGGAAGCAGCCCGTAGCAGCTGTCTAACTCCCAGGTACCTATTTACTGCTAGGTGAACAGGAGCATTAGGGTGAAAGAAACTGCCTATTTGTTTCCGCCTCCACAGGGGATCGAACCCGGAACCTCAGTACTACGAATACCGAGCGTTGTCCGCACAGCCGTCAGGCCCCGTACTCTAATACTCTATAATACCATGGCACAAATCGTTAATTGATCGCCGATGTTATTATTATTAAAATATTATATTATAAAAATAAAATAAAATAAAATAAAATTATAAAAATAATTATATAATATAATAATTATTATAATATTATTATTAAAAGACTAGATGGTGGTAGAACCTCTTGCCCTACATTACATGAGTTTGACCTGGAGGATTTTCCACCCGTTCTCTATTAAATTAGACAATTGTGTGTTTAAGGTTAAATATGTTAACAAGATTCGCTGTACCCCAAATATTGCGATGCTCTCTTGAGTCTTAATATGTATATGGCGGTAGGTGGGCCGCGGTAAGCAGTACCCCGGTTGTAAATAGACTGTAATTAGTATGGAGTGACACAACGTCATGGAGGGAATGGGAACTCAGGTTACAGCCAAGTCTCTGTTGGTGTAGCCAAAACTTAGTTACACACATGATACATTTCCTTGTATGAAAGCTGTGGCCAGTTGGTCCCAGTCCAATTTTGATTTACTCTCGCATGTATTTCTGGCTAAATTTTCTGCTCTACATCAAGAGGGAAGCACGTTTTAAGGGGGAGGTATATTGGACTCTCCTCCAGGCTGAGTGAGGGTTGAGAAAGGTGGGAATGTTAAGAGCAAGAGCGCCGCGATGCACGACGACCTTTCCATTGTTCTTAAAGATGATGAACTGCCCCTTGGTGGGGGGGGGGGTGTTTGTCCCTTCTCTGGTGGCTGCGTCTTAATTTAGACGACCTTGCTAAGGTGCATCCATCACCTACACTTTATACTCCTATATGCTATACTCTTTTGGTCATTATTAGTATTATTGATATTAAAATTTTTATTGATGTGCTGTGAGGTTGGTGCTAACCTACGACCCCTGCATTGCTTGCATTGTGCTTACATTGCTATCGTGGGGGAGAATAGCAGACACCCTCATAAATACTGCTTGCCAGTATTTATGAAGTTGTCCAGCTGCTGAGTAGCGTTTACGGGCTCACCATAGCCCGTGCTACATGGACACTTCGTTTAGAGTAGCTAAATCTGAAACAACAACATGCTGAGTAGCGTTGTAGACCAGAAGAGTGGCAGCGTTGACGGCTTCAGGCACGTTACTGCTAGCTTACTGCTTGTTACTGAATGATAATAATAATAATAATAATTTTCATTTTCTTCAGAGGTGGGTGAGCTTCGTTATATCGATACTTATTTAGCTAGATGGCTAGGATTACTAAAATTTCTTGATTTTATTCCATGTGTTGTGTTTAAATCAATATATAAAAGTCGAGCATCTTTATGGCACATTAGTATCATCTTCGCTTGCCGAAGGTGATGCCTTAGGGGTCGTCTTGAGCTTGTTGACGAAGTACTTAGTTAACAGTACTTAGACTACATTTAAGGTCATTTATCATACTTCTACTGTAAGCAAAGGGAAATGCTGGTTGATTTTAGAGGCTCTAGGCACCAACCTGCAAATCTGAAAATCAAATAATTAACGACGTTTCGGTTCGTTCTGAATCATTATCAAGATTTGCAATGGAAAAAAATTAGTGAATTGATTGATGGATGGATGAAGGTTAAGCTACACGGGAGGTGACACGGGCATGAGTAGCCCACATGTGTTGAAATTGAAATAAGTTTATTGAGGTAAAATACACACAAAGGGATGAGGTAGCTCAAGCTATTCTCACCCCGTTCAGTACATCGTGTTAATACATACATAGACACACATCACAAACAATAAACATATTACCAAACATTCTGAGAGATACACATATACATTTCCTCCTTCACAAGTAGTATGATATCAGACGTACACACAAATACTTTTATGACCACACATGTGTTAGATGTTTGGAGGGAGGTATGAGAGGAATGCTCCAAGCCATTATGACTATATAGAACTGGGATGGGGTCAGGATAAGGATATGGGATAGAACGGGGGGGGGGGGAGGGGAATGGTGCCCAACCACTTGGACGGTCGGGGATTGAACGCCGACCTGCATGAAGCGAGACCGTAGATGTTTGGAGTAAATGTGGTTTTTGATCGTAAAAGGATAGCAGCGAAATGAGTATAGCTGTGGCGATGCAAGTGAGTCAGGGGCCAGATTCACGAAGCAGTTACACAAGCACTTACGAACCTGTACATCTTTTCTTTGGCGGCTTTGTTTACAATTATTATTAAACAGTTAATGAACTCCGAAGCATTAGGAAGCTGTTTATAACGATAACAACATTTGATTGGCAAGTTTTCATATATGCAAGCTGTTGAATAAATGTAACCAAAGGCTTCAAAGATTGAGGAAAGATGTACACGTTCGTAAGTACTTGCGTGACTAACTGCTTGGTGAATCTGGCTCCAGGAGACTAACCAAACAGTCAGTTATCAGGTTTTCATTTTTACCGGCAAGCCTATGGACCCGGTGAGCTGTTTACTGTGTATTGAGCGCGCATTTGAAGTTCAGTCCTTAGATTGTTAGACTGAAGTTCAGTCCTGCTATCGTGCTGTATGTATCAGCCACCAGAAGAGTGGCAGTGGTGACGGCTTCAGGCTGGTTACTGCTAATTTCAGGGATGATGTTGTTGTTGTTATAGATTCAGCTGCTCGGAACAAGTTCCAAGTAGCACGGGCTATGGTGAGCCCATAGTTTACCTGGCACTGGAGCGGGGCAAGTAGCACGGGCTATGGTGAGTCCGTAGTGGACTTACCTGGCATAGGAGCGGGGCAAGTAGCACGGGCTATGGTGAGTCAGTAGTGGACTTACCTGGCACAGGAGCGGTTTTTCAGGGATCCTTTGAAGTTCTTTTAAGGTCTTTGGTTGCTTCATTTCAGAACAAAAAAAATAAAAGATAAGGGAGTGAGGTAAAAATAAGGGTGCGAGATGACAAGCAAGTAGGATAAAATAAAGGTAAAAGAAAGGACTAAAATATTTAAATATGTATAATAGCAACTATTTCTTAGCTTTCTGGGACGAATAAGCCAGGAGAGGTTAGGTGCGCTTGTCGAGGTTCGAGCGTTTACCAGTAGACAAAACCACTTACAATATATTTCTGGTCAGATGGCGAGATGGAGTGTGATAGGACACTTTACGGTGTCATGTTACCTAGCAGTAAAATAGGTACCTGGGTGTTAGTCAGCTGTCACGGGCTGCTTCCTGGGGGTGGAGGCCTGGTCGAGGACCGGGCCGCGGGGACACTAAAAAGCCCCGAAATCATCTCAAGATAACCTCAAGATAACGGTGTGACAAATAATGATGGTGGTCCTTTCTTCCCACCATGTGACGTCTTAACAATAGGCTTCCATCACACAGGCTTCCTCCCTAATAATGTTTAAAAGTAATGAAATGATATACATAGTGGGAGCTAAACTGCAAATAACTGTTGATGGATAAAAGTGTGAGAGGAGCGTGTTTGTTGGCAGCAGTCAGGCCACCTGCTGGCAGCGGTCAGGCCACCTGCTGGCAGCAGTCAGGCCACCTGCTGGCAGCAGTCGAGCCACCTGCTGGCAGCAGTCAGGCCACCTGCTGGCAGCAGTCAGGCCACCTGCTGGCAGCGGTCAGGCCACCTGCTGGCAGCAGTCAGGCCACCTGCTGGCAGCAGTCAGGCCACCTGCTGGCAGCAGTCAGGCCACCTGCTGGCAGCAGTCAGGCCACCTGCTGGCAGCAGTCAGGCCACCTGCTGGCAGCAGTCAGGCCACCTGCTGGCAGCAGTCAGGCCACCTGCTGGCAGCAGTCAGGCCACCTGCTGGCAGCAGTCAGGCCACCTGCTGGCAGCGGTCAGGCCACCTGCTGGCAGCGTCAGGCCACCTGCTGGCAGCAGTCAGGCCACCTGCTGGCAGCGGTCAGGCCACCTGCTGGCAGCAGTCAGGCCACCTGCTGGCAGCGGTCAGGCCACCTGCTGGCAGCGGTCAGGCCACCTGCTGGCAGCGGTCAGGCCACCTGCTGGCAGCGGTCAGGCCACCTGCTGGCAGCGGTCAGGCCACCTGCTGGCAGCAGTCAGGCCACCTGCTGGCAGCAGTCAGGCCACCTGCTGGCAGCAGTCAGGCCACCTGCTGGCAGCAGTCAGGCCACCTGCTGGCAGCAGTCAGGCCACCTGCTGGCAGCAGTCAGGCCACCTGCTGGCAGCAGTCAGGCCACCTGCTGGCAGCAGTCAGGCCACCTGCTGGCAGCGGTCAGGCCACCTGCTGGCAGCGGTCAGGCCACCTGCTGGCAAGTCAGGCCACCTGCTGGCAACAGTCAGGCCACCTGCTGGCAGCAGTCAGGCCACCTGCTGGCAGCGGTCAGGCCACCTGCTGGCAACAGTCAGGCCACCTGCTGGCAACAGTCAGGCCACCTGCTGGCAACAGTCAGGCCACCTGCTGGCAACAGTCGGGCCACCTGCTGGCAACAGTCGGGCCACCTGCTGGCAGCAGTCGGGCCACCTGCTGGCAGCAGTCGGGCCACCTGCTGGCAGCAGTCGGGCCACCTGCTGGCAGCAGTCGGGCCACCTGCTGGCAGCAGTCGGGCCACCTGCTGGCAACAGTCGGGCCACCTGCTGGCAACAGTCGAGCCACCTGCTGGCAACAGTCGAGCCACCTGCTGGCAGCAGTCAGGCCACCTGCTGGCAACAGTCGAGCCACCTGCTGGCAACAGTCGAGCCACCTGCTGGCAGCAGTCAGGCCACCTGCTGGCAGCAGTCGAGCCACCTGCTGGCAGCAGTCAGGCCACCTGCTGGCAGCAGTCAGGCCACCTGCTGGCAGCAGTCGAGCCACCTGCTGGCAGCAGTCAGGCCACCTGCTGGCAGCAGTCGAGCCACCTGCTGGCAGCAGTCAGGCCACCTGCTGGCAGCAGTCGGGCCACCTGCTGGCAACAGTCGAGCCTCTACCGCTGGCAGCATGTCAGCAGTCTGTGGCTTAAGCTTAGTCAGACTCCTCCTCACCACTCATCTGTATCTCTAATACATCGCTGAGAGCTAAAATACACGCATTGTTTTCAACAATGAGATGAGGTGCTAATATACAACCAGAGTGAAAATAATGCGTGCGTAACTATAGGAAGGAAGAATTATATCTGTTGCTGAGGCTATGTTTGACCTTGGAAATTAGTGGGTGGGGAAAGTGAGATTGTAGAAATGGCCGGATTAAACTTTAATTTTAGGCTTGTCGTGATTGTTCGGGAAACTTTTTTGAAGTGTA
>WNGS01148016.1:0-12119 GCA_020271785.1 Procambarus virginalis | reverse complement strand
AGGCTGCTAGGGAAGGTCACCAGCACGGCTGCTAGGAAGGTCACCAACACGGCTGCTAGGGAAGGTCACCAGCAAGGCTGCTAGGGAAGGTCACCACAGGCTGCTAGGGAAGGTCACAACAAGGCTGCTAGGGAAGGTCACCAACACGGCTGCTAGGGAAGGTCACCAACACGGCTGCTAGGGAGGTCACCAACACGGCTGCTAGGGAAGGTCACCACAACGGCTGCTAGGGAAGGTCACCAGCAAGGCTGCTAGGGAAGGTCACCAACACGGCTGCTAGGGAAGGTCACCAACACGGCTGCTAGGGAAGGTCACCAGCACGGCTGCTAGGGAAGGTCACCAACACGGCTGCTAGGGAAGGTCACCAACACGGCTGCTAGGGAAGGTCACCAGCACGGCTGCTAGGGAAGGTCACCAGCACGGCTGCTAGGGAAGGTCACCAACACGGCTGCTAGGAAGGTCACCAGCACGGCTGCTAGGGAAGGTCACCAGCACGGCTGCTAGGGAAGGTCACCAACACGGCTGCTAGGGAAGGTCACCAGCACGGCTGCTAGGAAGGTCACCAACATGGCTGCTAGGGAAGGTCACCAACACGCTGCTAGGGAAGGTCACCAACATGGCTGCTAGGGAAGGTCACCAACATGGCTGCTAGGGAAGGTCACCAACACAGCTGCTAGGGAAGGTCACCAACAAGGCTGCTAGGGAAGGTCACCAGCACGGCTGCTTGGAAGGTCACCAGCACAGCTGCTAGGGAAGGTCACCAGCACGGGCTGCTAGGAAGGTCACCAACAAGGCTGCTAGGGAAGGTCACCAACAATGCTGCTAGGGAAGGTCACCAGCAAGGCTGCTAGGGAAGGTCACCAGCATGGCTGCTAGGGAAGGTCAACAGCATGCTGCTAGGGAAGGTCACCAACGGCTGCTAGGGAAGGTCACCAACAAGGCTGCTAGGAAGGTCACCAACACGGCTGCTAGGGAAGGTCACAACACAGCTGCTAGGAAGGTCACCACAGGCTGCTAGGAAGGTCACCAGCACGGCTGCTAGGGAAGGTCACCAGCACGGCTGCTAGGGAAGGTCACCAACATGGCTGCTAGGGAGGTCACCAGCACGGCTGCTAGGGAAGGTCACCAGCACGGCTGCTAGGGAAGGTCACCAGCAAGGCTGCTAGGGAAGGTCACCAGCAGGCTGCTAGGGAAGGTCACCGCAAGGCTGCTAGGGAAGGTCACCAGCATGGCTGCTAGGGAAGGTCACCAACAGGCTGCTAGGGAAGGTCACCAGCACGGCTGCTAGGGAAGGTCACCAGCACGGCTGCTAGGGAAGGTCACCAACACGGCTGCTAGGAAGGTCACCAGCACGGCTGCTAGGGAAGGTCACCAGCAAGGCTGCTAGGGAAGGTCACCAGCAGGCTGCTAGGGAAGGTCACCAACAGGCTGCTAGGGAAGGTCACCAGCACGGCTGCTAGGGAAGGTCACCAGCACGGCTGCTAGGGAAGGTCACCAGCAAGGCTGCTAGGGAAGGTCACCAACAGGCTGCTAGGGAAGGTCACCAGCACGGCTGCTAGGGAAGGTCACCAACACGGCTGCTAGGGAAGGTCACAACACGGCTGCTAGGGAAGGTCACCAGCACGGCTGCTAGGGAAGGTCACCAGCACGGCTGCTAGGGAAGGTCACCAGCAGGCTGCTAGGGAAGGTCACCAGCACGGCTGCTAGGGAAGGTCACCAAACGGGCTGAGGGAAGGTCACCAGCACGGCTGCTAGGGAAGGTCACCAGCACGGCTGCTAGGGAAGGTCACCAGCAAGGCTGCTGGGAAGGTCACCAGCATGCTGCTAGGGAAGGTCACAACACACGGCTGCTGGGAAGGTCACCAGCACGGCTGCTAGGGAAGGTCACCAGCAAGGGCTAGGGAAGGTCACCAGCAAGGCTGCTAGGGAAGGTCACCAGCACAGGCTGCTAGGGAAGGTCACAACACGGCTGCTAGGGAAGGTCACCAGCAAGCTGCTAGGGAAGGTCACCAGCACGGCTGCTAGGGAAGGTCACCAACAGGCTGCTAGGGAAGGTCACCAGCACGGCTGCTAGGAAGGTCACCAGCAAGGCTGCTAGGGAAGGTCACCAAACAAGGCTGCTAGGGAAGGTCACCAACACGGCTGCTAGGGAAGGTCACCAACACGGCTGCTAGGGAAGGTCACCAGCAAGGCTGCTAGGAGGTCACCAGCAAGGCTGCTAGGGAAGGTCACCAGCACGGCTGCTAGGAAGGTCACCAGCAAGGCTGCTAGGGAAGGTCACCAGCAAGGCTGCTAGGGAAGGTCACCAGCACGGCTGCTAGGGAAGGTCACCAGCACGGCTGCTAGGGAAGGTCACCAGCGGCTGCTAGGGAAGGTCACCAGCACGGATGCTGCTAGAGGAAGGTCACCAACACGGCTGCTAGGGAAGGTCACCAACACGGCTGCTAGGGAAGGTCACCAGCACGGCTGCTAGGGAAGGTCACCAGCAAGGCTGCTAGGAAGGTCACCAGCAAGGCTGCTAGGGAAGGTCACCAGCAAGGCTGCTAGGGAAGGTCACCAGCACGGCTGCTAGGGAAGGTCACCAGCACGGCTGCTAGGGAAGGTCACCAGCAAGCTGCTAGGAAGGTCACCAGCACGCTGCTAGGGAAGGTCACCAGCAAGGCTGCTAGGGAAGGTCACCAAAATGGCTGCTAGGGAAGTGCCCAACAAAAAGTTAATATTGAGAGAACCATTTATTCAACGAAGCTTTTTCACAGCTGCTGAATCTTTCCTTCATAAGCTTCTAATACGCTGTGTCGAAGTGGGAACATCAATCATTAAACTGATGGTGATTGTTGCATCAACTTTGTCATTAGCAACATTTAATTCTATCATTCATGCAACAATTAAGGCAACACGGGCATAACTCCACTTGCCAACACCGTTGGAATGTGTTTTCAGGAAATTAACCCCCATTAGTTTCTGAATATCTGGATCTTGCATATTTACACACTCAGAATTTCCGTCTGTAAATGCCAGTTGTGTCTGATGATTCTGCTGTTTAAGCTTGTAGTTCTGGTGCGTAGGTCTGTACTTCAGAGCGCGACCACTTGTTTGGTTGAGCAGAGCACTGTGTTCAGCCAGTTAAGTACTCTTGTTAATTGGTGTTCAGTCAATCAAACTAGTTCTCCTGCCAGTTAATGTGTGATTGGTAATTAGTTTTGTTCTGTTTATTAGTGGTGATCTCCTGTTAATTAATCGTTTTCATCTGCCAGTTTTCCTTTAAACATCCTGTGTTCCAACGATCTCTAAAGGAACTGTCTCTGTAGCAAAGGTCTCTGTATCACTGGTCCTGTAGCAACGCTTCGCTGTAGCTACAGTGCAGAAACTAACAGAGAAGTGTAGTTACAGTCCCTTGTAGTGACCTCACGAGCTTCTCCTGCTCGTAACCTTGGCTACCTCTCACCCCATCTATCAATCCTCTGCAACAGTGGTAATCCCTAATGAAGTCTTTGGCTGTTAAAATCTTATTCCTTATTTAATCACCAGGAGTTGTGGTGTGGTCTCCGTCTACCGGGCTGTGTGCACTATTTATGGGAGTCTGATGCTGTTTTTTTGGTGCGTAGCGGTGTGTTTATTTTGTTTCTTTTTGCAGGTTCTTGGTTAGTAAGTTGTGGATGGGTGCTGTGTTCTGTGTACCATCAGGTAGGGAACAGGCATCGTGGTGTACTCACCTATTTGTGCTTGCGGGGGTTGAGCTTTGGCTCTTTGGTTCCGCCTCTCAACTGTCAATCAACTGGTGTACAGATTCCTGAGCCTACTGGGCTCTATCATATCTACATTTGAAACTGTGTATGGAGTCAGCCTCCACCACATCACTGCCTAATGCATTCCATCTGTTAACTACTCTGACACTGAAAAAGTTCCTTCTAACGTCTCTGTGGCTCATGTGGGTACTCAGTTTCCACCTGTGTCCCCTTGTTCGCGTACCACCAGTGTTGAATAGTTTATCCTTGCCTATCCGGTCGATTCCCTTGAGGATTTTGTAGGTTGTGATCATGTCTCCCCTTACTCTTCTGTCTTCCAGTGTCGTAAGGTGTATTTCCCGCAGCCATTCCTCGTAACTCATGCCTCTTAGTTCTGGGACTAGTCTAGTGGTATACCTCTGAACTTTTTCCAGCTTCGTCTTGTGCTTGACTAGGTACGGGCTCCATGCTGGGGCGGCATACTCCAGGATTGGTGTGTGTGTGTGTGTGTGTGTGTGTGTGTGTGTGTGTGTGTGTGTGTGTGTGTGTGTGTGTGTGTGTGTGTGTGTGTGTGTGTGTGTGTGTGTGTGTGTGGTTGCTGGGGAACCATCTACCAGATTGGTAGACAGTTTTACCAGGAAGGTGTCAGGTTGGTGTGTGGTAATTCACAGTGAGGATTCCACCCACGCCCAGGCGCCACCGCGGTAGTGAATAACCCAGCTCTAATGAGTTTTATTTTTTAGTTGCAATCTTTTCATTTATAGCAAGATATACTGAAGCCTGGCGCCTGAGACCCGTAGACTTATACGTTATTTAGTGATATATTTAGAAGGTGGAGCAATGGCAACTGGTGGAAAAATATATATATGACTGCGTCGCTGGAAGCTTCACACAACAGCATCCAAATAATAATTAAAATACATAATTAAAATAAAAATAATTAACGAAACAAATCGTTACAGGGAAGACATTAATAAACACACCATAAACGTACTGTATGGGTGGTCATTGTCCGGCTGGCGGAGGTGTGGACGACTGAGGTGTTCACGGTAATGGTACTCGAGAAGAAAGCCAGTACTTCGGCTCATCAATGTAGCCAAATGTTTTATTTCTCGTTCATTAAAATGTTGTCAATAAAATTTCAATCGATATCATTGCTAGAACAGTCTCTCTTTCGCAGTGGTACTTCGCAAAAAAAAAAAAATAGATTCTCCTTAAAGTTGAAAAGCACCTACTGTCGTTATCACTGGAACTGTTGTTAAAACTGTCAGCACCTTCACAGTTTCTGAAAATGTTGACTGCAAATGATTGTCGTTTGTAATCTCCAATAGGTCAATAAGGTCTTCTGATTTACGCAAATCTACTCGTGTTCAGTACAGTAAGTTCGGTTCTCAAATCAAGTATTCAAAGGAAATTAAGCAACACTAGCAACACATGACACCATTCTCACTCAACTAACAACACTTGACACCATTCTCACTCAACTAACAACACTTGACACCATTCTCACTCAACTAGCAACACTTGACACCATTCTCACTCAACTAACAACACTTGACACCATTCTCACTCAACTAGCAACACTTGACACCATTCTCACTCAACTAACAACACTTGACACCATTCTCACTCAACTAGCAACACTTGACACCATTCTCACTCAACTAACAACACTTGACACCATTCTCACTCAACTAGCAACACTTGGCATCATTCTCACTCAACTAACAACACTTGGCACCATTCTCACTCAACTAACAACACTTGACATCATTCTCACTCAACTAACAACACTTGGCATCATTCTCACTCAACTAACAACACTTGGCATCATTCTCACTCAACTAACAACACTTGGCATCATTCTCACTCAACTAACAACACTTGGCATCATTCTCACTCAACTAACAAAACTTGGCATCATTCTCACTCAACTAACAACACTTGGCATCATTCTCACTCAACTAACAACACTTGGCATCATTCTCACTCAACTAACAACACTTGGCATCATTCTCACTCAACTAACAACACTTGACACCATTCTCACTCAACTAACAACACTTGACACCATTCTCACTCAACTAGCAACACTTGACACCATTCTCACTCAACTAACAACACTTGACACCATTCTCACTCAACTAGCAACACTTGACACCATTCTCACTCAACTAGCAACACTTGACACCATTCTCACTCAACTAACAACACTTGACACCATTCTCACTCAACTAACAACACTTGACACCATTCTCACTCAACTAACAACACTTGACACCATTCTCACTCAACTAACAACACTTGACACCATTCTCACTCAACTAACAACACTTGGCATCATTCTCACTCAACTAACAACACTTGACACCATTCTCACTCAACGTAAATACGAGAGTGAAGGAAGGAGGGAACTATCACGAGAAAGCGCCAAGGGTCAAACAACACTTGACATAATTGTCAAGTGTTGCATCAAATGAACAAATCCCCTTGTGGATTTGTTCATTTGATGCATCACGTTACTGTGATCTGTGTGTGTAATGATGTAATGGCGAAGAGGGAGAACGGGCTATTGACATAGCTCTGGTGCAGCGGGGGGAGGGGGGGGGGTAAAATCCTGGTTTGTGCCTCGGAGAGGCTGCGGGATCCAGTAAGTTCAGTAGAACTTCGGTTTCAACCCTTTTACCCTGTCGTAGCTCAGGCGATTAAGGCAGTGTCTGGGATGCTCCCGGACGCAGGTTCGAATCCTCGTCACGGCCCTTGTGGATTTGTTCATTTACGACTATATAGCACTGGGAAGGGGTCGAGATAAGTATTTGGGATGGGACGGGGGAAAGTAATGGTGCCCAACCACTTGGACGGTCGGGAATTGAACGCCGACCTGCACGAAGCGAGACCGTTGCTCTACCGTCTAGCCTAAGGGAATGAAGGAGTGACTGGGCGCTGAACTGAATGCAGCTCATCGTTTAGTCAGATGTAGCGCCGATAAATACTCTACTCTCATACATAAAAAAACTCCATTTTTCTCTCGTTTTAATGAAAATGTTCAAAATTCAGTTATAAATACACAGGAAATAACATAAAAATACCTTTTGTTATGGCATATTTGTTAGGGGGGGGGGGACGGCGGCTGACTGCAGATATGGGCAAACCTTCTATGGGTGAACCACTTTACTGAGCCAGAAGTACATTAAGGATAATTATGTATTTTTCAGAAAGTGAGAAATTTATTTTCTTAAATATTGCGTTTGGTGAAGCTCTCATGACTGTCTAGTGGTCCAGGCTTAAGGTATTAGACAGTGTGTTGGGGCTGCTGGAGCCAGGACAAGAATAACACATATTTTAACTTGTGTCCTTAATAAATATTGGTTGTAAGTTAGGTAAATGGTACTTCAACATGTACTAAAGACGTAGGTACATGTTATTATGGGTTACTCCCCATATTGGGGACTTCCCATACTGTAACCATATTTTGGACAGTAAAAAGTTGTTTTGAAACTAATTTTTTTTATTAGATACACACAATCGTGTTAATTCTATTATCGTATTTACCAGAAGAGGCGAAGTTCGTCGTTCAGTTCTCAGTTGGTCCTCCAGACCAGGAGGATTGGTCCTCCAGGACCACCTGACCGTCGTCAACAGGGACCCTAGTGAGAAAGGAGTCAACATCCAGGCTTAACAGCTTTATCTTACTACAGTCCATGTTCAGACTATTACTTATAAAGTCTTGGGAGTGTTTAATGTGCGAGTCAGAGAAAACACCCATGAAGAGGGACAATATATTACTAAGCCATTAGGCTGTCTTGTAAGAAACAGAACCTCGCTCGAAGTAATGGGTCGTAAAGGAATACAAACCTTATGAGTTTTGGTTAGACCATAGCAATATGGTAAGCGGTTACTGACCTTAACCTTTTCCAGGAGTTGAATCACATATTTGTTCTTACCAATGTGTTTCCGACTTTTGTACTGAATTTTGAAGCAACCGATACGAGCGGATCTCTAGTCAGTTTTTCATAGGTATCTGTGTCCGATTGCAATACCTCTGCTTTTTGGCAGTAATCTGTTTTGTTGAGAATTACTATTTTACCCCCTTTCGTGTATTGAGAATTTCTAGTTACTATCCCCTTTCATCGGATTTGGTAAAGATAGTTTTATCCTTCTTTTTGAGATTCATAAGTGCTCGTTAGTATCGTTTAGGCACACCAATATTATTAGCAAAACATTCGTCGATTGCTAGTAACATCTTACCCTTAAGACATAGCAGCTTCTTATCATAATTATTGTTACTCATAAATATGTCTACACCAACGATGTAAGGCAACGCATTATTCCTCTTAACTCTTCATTGTGAAAGTAAGACCCAATACAAGTAGTTCAATTTCACATTTATAAAACGGGCCTTAGGTTGAGAAGCGCATACCAATGGCTGGTGCTTCCTGGTTAAAACCTTTGTGGAGTATTCATTCCAGACACTATCACCCGACTATGCTGAGAATATGGTCATCATAACCATCAACAAAGACTAAGCTGATCCACTGGAAAATAAGCTTATTGGCAAGCTGCAGGTCCCTATTGATAACCTCTTTAGATTGATCTAACCACTGAATCAAAGTTTCCAGCTGGGATTATTAATCAAGATGAAAGCTACCACACCCTTTAATCACTTGACATATATAGGTCCTAATTAGACCATCGAAAGACTCCCACCTAGTTGTGACTCATCTCTCACTCATCTATCATGGCATTATGTCTCACTCACCTCCCAGGGTTTGCCTGAGAGAATAAGACCCACCCCATGCAAGAGATCAGGCGCCGTTCCTGTTGACCAATGACAAGACAACGGTCATTGGTCACTGTTGACCAATGGCAGAGCCGTTGCTTCAGATTTGGATTATTGTTCTTAATCACTAGCATATTTATTATCACACTGTTACAAGTAATATTTGAAGTAAATATCTATTATTTTGTGGCCTCATATACCGGTTCAGGAAAAATCACTCTGCGGCTGAACTTTTATTGATCTTATCCACTAATTGGCATTAATCCCTGGAAGAGTACAAGATCAGATGTGTTGATGTACCAGAAGAGGCCGCGTGGATAAATAATTAGAGTAACTTAGAGCCCTAGTCATCTTAGGTTCTGTTCTACAACTAATATATGCCAACTTTCAAGAACGGACTCCAAGAGACGTTCTTAAGTATTGTGTCAAAGTAACACAATTGCTGACAGGTGTTTTATGTAATAGTCAATATTTCATTCCACAACATTTATATATGCAGCTACTGTTGACTTAAGTGCAAATTCAGGACTGCTGCTCCAAAAATGTCCATAATTTGTACTAAAAATTATGTGAGGGGGGACGGACAAAAAAGGCAACAGGCAAACCATATTTTCACAAGACCTGTCACTAGTATAAAGGTAAACTTTATGAGAGTAAAACAGTAAATATTTGTAATATGCCTTTTCTAGTATACCTACAGGACCTCTCATTGTCGGGGAGAGGTAGGGACAGCGAGGGGCTCCGCTCCTTGTTGTAGAATGATTACTTCAGCAGTCTTCTACACCTCACACCTGCAGCTCATGTATATGCTGATTGTATATAAGCACACAGACACACACACACACACACACAACACACAACACACACACACACACCACACACACACACACACACACACACACACAACACACACACCCACACACACAACACACCAACACAAAACAAACACACAAACACACGAAACACACACAACACACACACACAACACAACACACACACAACACACACAAACACACACACACACACACACACACACACACACACACAACACACACACACCAACACACACACACACACACACACACACACACAACACACACGCACACACACACACACACACAACACACACACACACACACACACACACACACACACACACACACAACACAACGAACACACACACACACACAACGCACACACACACACACACACACACCAACACACAAACACCACAACACACACACACACACACACACACACACACACACACACACAGGTGACTAGAAACTTCTTAACCCAGCATGTCAGAGAACCCACAAGGATGAGAGGAAATGACGAACCAGCGAGACTCGACCTGGTCTTCACCCTGAACGACTCTGACATAAGAGAAATCGGTTTTGAGGCCCCAGTAGGGATGAGCGACCACAGTGTATTGGAGTTTGAGTACCTGATTGAAGAAGGGTTATTGAACTCGAGGAGAGATACTGAAACCAAAAGGTTAGCATACCGAAAAGGAAACTATGAGGAGATAAGAAAATTCCTAACAGACATAGCATGGGAAACAGAGCTCAGGGAAAAGACGGCCCAAGATATGATGGACTACATCACGCAAAAGTGCAAGGAAGCAGCAAACAAGTTTGTCCCAGCCCAAAAGGAAAACAGTGAAATGAAGATGAGAAACCCATGGTTTAATCAGAGATGTAGGCTAGCTAAGCAACAAAGTAAAAGGACATGGAGAAACTATAGGAATAACAGGACACTGGAGAGCAGAGAAAGATACCAGAATGCCAGGAATGAATATGTCAGGATGAGAAGAGAGGCAGAAAGACAATACGAAAACGACATCGCAAGCAAGGCAAAGACTCAGCCTAAATTGCTGCATAGCCACATCAGGAGAAAAACAACAGTAAAGGAACAGGTTATGAAATTAAGGATAGGGGCAGAAGGATTCACTACAAACGACAAGGAAGTGTGTGAGGAACTGAATAAGAAATTCCAAGAGGTCTTCACCCTAGAAAAGGAGAAATCCAGAGTTAAGAGAGGGGATAGCTAACCAGGAACCACTGGAAGAGTTTGAGATTACAAGCGGGAAGTAAGAAAGTGTTTACTAGAGTTGGATGTGACAAAGGCTATAGGCCCAGATGGAATCTCTCCTTGGATACTTAAGGAAGGAGCAGAAGAACTGTGCCTACCACTCTCCATAGTGTATAACAAATCTCTGGCAACAGGGGAACTGCCAGAAATTTGGAAAGCAGCTAATGTAGTCCCGATATACAAGAAAGGGGATAGACAGGAGGCACTGAATTACAGGCCAGTGTCCCTAACCTGCATACCATGCAAGCTGATGGAGAAGATTGTGCGAAGAAAGCTAGTGGAGCACCTGGAGCGAAAGAACTTTGTAACACAGCACAACATGGATTCAGGGATGGCAGGTCCTGCCTCACAGGGTTACTTGAATTCTACGACCAGGCAACAAAAATAAGGCAAGAAAGAGAAGGGTGGGCAGACTGCATATTTTTGGATTGTCAGAAAGCCTTTGATACAGTGCCACACAAGAGGCTAGTGAAAAAGCTGGAGATGCAGGCTGGAGTGAAAGGAAGGTACTCCGTTGGATACAGGAGTACCTAAGCAACAGGAGACAAAGAGTCAGTGTGAGGGGTGAGGTCTCAGATTGGCGAGACGTTACGAGTGGAGTCCCGCAGGGGTCAGTCCTTGGACCTATACTGTTTCTGATATATGTAAATGATCTCCCAGAGGGTATAGAATCGTTTCTCTCAATGTTTGCCGATGATGCAAAAATTATGAGGAGGATTGAAACTGAGGACGATAGTAGGAGGCTACAAGACGACCTAGACAGACTGAGTGAATGGTCCAACAAATGGCTGTTGAAGTTCAACCCGAGTAAATGCAAAGTAATGAAACTAGGCAGTGGAAACAGGAGGCCAGACACAGGATACAGAATAGGAGATGAAGTACTTAATGAAACGGACAGAGAGAAAGATCTAGGAGTTGATATCACACCAAACCTGTCTCCTGAAGCCCACATAAAAAGGATAACATCTGCGGCATATGCGAGGCTGGCTAACATCAGAACAGCGTTCAGGAACCTGTGTAAGGAATCATTCAGAATCTTGTACACCACATATGTAAGACCAATCCTGGAGTATGCAGCCCCAGCATGGAGCCCGTACCTTGTCAAGCACAAGACGAAGCTGGAAAAAGTCCAAAGGTATGCCACTAGACTAGTCCCAGAACTAAGAGGCATGAGTTACGAGGAAAGGCTGCGGGAAATGCACCTTACGACACTGGAAGACAGAAGAGTAAGGGGAGATATGATCACAACCTACAAAATCCTCAGAGGAATCGACCGGGTAGACAAGGACAAACTATTCAACACTGGGGGGACGCGAACAAGGGGACACAGGTGGAAACTGAGTACCCACATGAGCCACAGAGACGTTAGAAGGAACTTTTTCAGTGTCAGAGTAGTTAACGGATGGAATGCATTAGGCAGTGATGTGGTGGAGGCTGACTCCATACACAGTTTCAAGGTAGATATGATAGAGCCCAGTAGGCTCGGGAATCTGTACACCGGCTGATTGACAGTTGAGAGG